>CAKNWT010285422.1:0-17402 GCA_932066315.1 Andricus coriarius | reverse complement strand
AACAAATAATTTGTTTATAACAACTTTTTTTGTTTATTATATAATATTGGAACATCTTCAACAAATATTACTCTATGAAACTTAAACGATTTTAACAATTTTCCTGTTATTAACGAACACCGGGAACGTCAAATAGAAAACATGGCCCCACTCGCTCGCGGCGGCTAGGGCACAAAGGCGAGTTCCGCCAAAAAAGTATTTCTCCCGTCGCAATTATAGTCGAGCAGTTAAATTTTCTTTCGGATCCTTAAACTTAAATGCTTTGCGCATATTATTTGTAAATAAAAAAATCAATTTCGGCGTGTAGAACATATGCAAAAATGCAATTGTTTATAAAAAAGATATAAAAAAATTGGAAAATGTAATTATTAAATTTTTATTTGTTAGTTAATAAAAAGTGCACGTATTTATTTATATATCTGCCAAATTTCATGATATTTTGCTACGTACTTTGCGCGTAATCGATTTTTCAATTAAAAGTCTTCGTATTTTTTATTATCTAATTATTTGTTGTAAAAGGTGAAAATTCAAGAAAGAATTTTGGGAGTGTTTTTTAATGGTGAGTACTATCTATTCATATATATAGGTTTTGATTTGACGAAAAAGTGGAAAATGGGTTGCTCACTTGATGTGTTTTGACTCATATACAATGCCAAAATTACAATTAAAGATAAAAAAAATACTATCTGGACTCGGCAGTGATGTACAAGAGATGTGGAAATTATCGTGTGATAACGAACGAGCCCTCTGCTCTTTTGCATCACACTTCTGCCACTATCTCTCGAACGACGCAATTCTCCTGCATACCTCCGCGGCGATAAAAATCATCGCGAGCATAAACTCACTCATGTAATTTGAAATTAACGTGAAGCGAGGACGAATTACTGGCATTCTCGGGGCGGGCGCGCACTTCTGAATCTCCAATGTCTTTATGACTAAATTGTTCTGGGTACGGCTTACATCGTTGCAAGTGGAAGGCATCATCCTATAAAAATGGTCAAAATACACGAGATGACTGGAAAAGGTGCATTCCTTTACGAAGCCACGGAGCAGGCCGCCGAGACCCTCGGCCTGAATTTTAACATCCAGAGTGAGGAAAGTGCATTACTCTATCCAGATGCCTCACTTCTAAAAATCATAGTAAAGAAAGCAATGGTTGAAAAATTTCATTAACAGCTTCTCGGCAAGAAAATGCACGGAAACTTTCACAGACATGTAAATCATGCCTTGTCGATGGAGTGAACTTTTGCTTTCCACACATCATCAGGACTGGATTCAGGTACAGAGAGTTTCATGCTCGTGCTTCAGGATGGTGTCATTTTTAACTTAGTATACCGTGACCACTATTTACGCCAAGAAGTTGACAGCGATAGGTGCAGAGCGTGTTATGTACAGACTGAGAACTTAGAACATATACTGTCCAGGTGTCCTTACCACACGGGAACTACGTATCTCTACAGATATAATTCGGCCCTAGGAGTGCTTTACTACCATACTTTGTCGTGCAAAAGGGTTCGTCCAAAAAGTTCTCCAGGATTTCGAGAAGCGGACTATATTCGTGATATTAATTTCTGTTTCGGGTTGCTACAGCATCACTGCTAAGGATAAGGAAAAGAATAAGTATCGAAACCTTCAAAGGATCTGCAGCGACTGTACACAAAATATTGTTAAAATAATTGTCCTTGTGATCGGTGCTCACTGAGGTGTGAAACTATCACTGGCTCTGTGGCCACGCATCTCTCGGTCGTAAGACGAGATCATATGTGTGATTTACGGGTGTTCTACTGGGAGCCAGTGTCATTTTCATATATGACAGTTACTCCCAGTGGGACTGTGTGGTGAGTGTTTAACCTGTTATTTAAATGATATGTAATATATTGAAAGTTTCTCATAAGGACAACCGCGGGATATCATTGGAAGCGGGTGTCATTCTAGAAAATTTCACCCGCTCCCGGCGACATCGCGGTAACGTTTCAGCTGTAACCACGTCTCATGACTGTGAGATAGGTGGTTACATTTTGCGATGAACAGAATACGATGATCCGGCAAAAGTTTCGTGCATCCTGAGGACACGGAGCGACCTAAGGACGACCGCCTTCTCCATATACCCCTCAAGTGTCTTACAATTTCGTTGACACGCGGGGATGCTTTTTAGGCTATTAACCAGTGCAAGCTCCTGCAGGAGCACGATCGTAAGGACGACTAGCTGAACAGAATATTTTGGTGTAATCGTCGCTACTTGGTTATGATGTTTTAGCTCAAAGTATGGCGACGGTATGTTAAAGTGGAAATGAGACCGTCATGACACGCTAAAATGAAACCCTTCATGCCCTACTTCAATGCGGGTGATTTGAGAAAAGCAAACGTCATCTAACACGACATAAACTGATCCTTGATATTTCTGTGGAAGCTGCCGTGCATCCTCTTGTCGAGGAGCTATTCGAGGAAGTTTTTCTCTGTGCTTTCTTGATTCGGGCCTTTAGAACTCATTACTCGAGATGGATAATGTTTGATGTATTGTGCTCACCCTAATATTAAAGTAAACGTCACCTGTTTCAGCAGCCTTCTTCGCTGCTTTGTATAGAAACGCTCCTTTGCCCATCTCTTCTTGTTTCCTGACTATTTTAAGAAGGGTCTCGTCCATTTGCCACAATATGTACTTTACCTAGAATGATCCTGTCGTGAAGGCATTCGAGATTCAGTAATAGGCGACAACCTTGACGACGCACAGTGGACCTTTTTTGAAATTCTGTCTCAAAATCGTAGAAATTTGGATCGAAAAGACCTAGAAGGATATATATATTCTTTAAATTAAAGAAAAAACCTTTCCGAATATAGAAAAATTATAGAAAAAGTCAGAAAAAATAATGTTGACCTTGAAAATCTGCGTTGAAGATGGCATTTTTGGCAAAAAAAATCGTTTATTGAATAACAAAAACGCTTAGATTTTACATTTTATGTGCTATACATGTTTTTGTATAGATTTTCGCATGCCCAATCCCAATATCATATGTAAATCGTTGTAAGATAAAATCCATAATGGCGGAGACAATATGGCAGACTAAAATTCTAAAACGAAACCGATTTGACTAAAATTTGCTACAAGTTGGGTTTTCAGGTCGCTGATTACAAATCCAAGATCAAAATTTGAAAATTTAAAATGGCGGATCCAATATGGCGGACCAAAATTATAAAAGGAACCCGATTTGACTAAAATTTGCTAGAAGGGTGTTTTTCGGGTCGCTGATTTCAAATCCAGGGTCAAATTTCAAAAATTCAAATAGCAGATCCAATATGGCGGAAGAACATTGTGAAAGGAAACCGATACGACTAAAATTTGCTACAAGGGGTTTTTTCGGGTCGCTGATTTTAAATCCAGGGTCAAAATTAAAAAATTAAAAATGGCGGTTCCAATATAGCGGACCACAATTATACAATTACAATGCTGTTCAGCCATATTGGATCCGCCATTTTTAATTTTGTAATTCTGACCCTGGACTTAAAATAAGAGACCCGAAAAAAACCCGAGTAGCATTCTTTAGTCAAATCGGTTTCCTTTTACAATTTTGGTCCGCCATATTGAATCCGCCATTTTGGGTTTTATCTTACAACGATTAACATATCAGATTCGAATTGAGCATGTAAAAATCTATATAAAAACATGTATAGCACATAACATGAATAATCTAAGCGTTTTTAGTATTCAATAAATGATTTTTTTTGCCAAAAATGCCATCTTCAACACAGATTTTCAAGGTCAACCATTTTTTTTGCTTTCTCTATAATTTTTCTATATTCGAAAAGGTTTTTTCTTTAATTAAAAAAAATATATCCCTCTAGGTCATTCCGATCCAATGTTCTACGATTTTGAGACAGAATTTCAAAAAAGGTCCACTGTGCGGAGTGAGATACAAAGTCGCGGAACGAAAGAGTTAAGATGTATGCTTTTGTCCATATGCATAACGTTTCATGACCTGATTTCGAGGGATCTGAGCTGAACGTTCTTCAGTCAAGAACTTGCATTCCGGGAAAACATATATTGATAGGGTGATTTCGCGAGCCCTGATATGTTATCGTCGTCCATGCTCTTGGGCGAAAAAATTGAATTCCTGGAGACACATAATTACATATTACATATATGTACATATTACATAATTTCTTAAGTGTACTCACTTCGAAAATGAAAGTTGTCCGATCGGGCTGAAAATTGGCCCAATTGTAGTCCTATTAGATAGTACACCTCACACCAAAGATTAATTCGTTTTGATAATTATTTATCAAAGTGGAGGGGGTACAATTTTAAGGTTTTCTAAGCAAAGCCTTACTTTAAAACATTTGTAACTTTCTTCATATTGCAGAGGTTTCTTGAAAAAGTCAAAATTTGACCATAATTTTTGAAAATAAAAAATAAATTTGACTTTTTTTCTAATTTCGACAATTTTGTTTTCTTCAAAATAGTTTTAAAAGAAAGCTGAGATTTGTTCCTATCAGACCCCAAATTTTCAGAGTGGCAAATTAATTCTTCTTTAAGTAATAGAACTATACGTAAATAAGATGCCATGATAGGATGTTTGTGAAACGCTTTAGTGCTAGTTTCTTAAGTCAAGTAATATTACATGGTAATATTATGTGTCTTTCTGTTCGATTATTTCGCGATAGTTTCAACTGTTGTTTTCTTTGCAGGCCTCTTTTGCGGTGTCTGTTTTTTCCGTTCGAGAAGATGTTGTACTTCTCAGAGGACGAAAACATCTTGAGTTGAAGTTTTCCATCTTGAGCGGGAATGAAAGCGTGGTTCTGGATTGCACCTGGTATCGTAACAGCTTTGTCAAATCCAAAAAGAGGAAGAGCATTGACTCCTGAAACTGAAACTCTAGTGAAAAACTTTTATGAACGCGATGACATAAGTCGAATGATGCCAGGGATGAAAGACTTTGTGTCGATATAGATTGATGAGGGAACTTGTTCACATTTTTAGAAATAATTAATACTGTGTCATTTCAACGAGTTATATGCTCAGTTTACATCAGAACGCTTAGGCCTGAAGATCAGTATTTCGAAATTCACAAAACTCAGACCTCGTCATTTTTTTCTAGCAGGAAGCAGTGGCACTCATAATGTATGCGTTTGCATGCATCATGAGAATGTTTCAACAGAGGATACTGACATGGTGCTCACAAATTATCACGAATGTATGGATGCTATTGTATGTCTTAACTCTTCAAGTTCCAATCATTTAGGAGAGTGTGATAACTGTCGCGGTACTGCGAACCTGAAAGATAACATGAAAAAAGATTTGATAAACATTGAATTAATGAAGTGAGATTTGAAATTTGTTTACAGACCGCCAGATGAACTCTAAAGACTCTAGTAATGGATACTGATGAATTCCTAGATGATTTCTGTAAAAGGCTGTTGAAATTAAAAACTCATCACTTTATTTCAAAGGAGCAATCATCTTCTTTCAAAAGCCTGAGGGATTTATTGCCTGGGGAGTTTTTAATTTGCTTCGATTTCGCTGAGAATTACGCCTTCATAATTCAGAATGCAGCGCAATCATTCCACTGGAATAACGACCAAGCTAAAATATTCACTGTGGTGATTCATTATAAAAAAAATGGAGAGCTCAAGCATGTAAGTATCGCAATCATATCTGATAACTGTATAGCTCATTACACGGTGGTTGTTGACGAGTATCAGAAGATAATAGTAGATTACTTGAAAACTCATTTCAGACCAAAATAATCTACTATTTCACTGATGGTGCAGGGCAACATTTTAAAAATAAGAGTAGCTTTACTAATCCCCAAGCCCATGAAGAAGATTTTGGTATCCAAGCTGAATGGCACTTACATGGTACATCTCATGGTAAGGGTGCATGTGATGGTACAGGAGCGAATATAAAGAGACAAGCAGCACGTTCAAGCTTACAATGCTCTCCTGGACATCACATACTCACTCCCCATGCTTTGTTTCAGTGGGCAAAGAAAATCATGCTTTAGCCACCGAGTTACTGAGAGCCAGATTTGACAAAGCTTTTACGATTCCAGGTACATTACAGTACCACGCTTTCATTCCCACTCAAGATGGAAAACTTCAACTCAAAAAGTTTTCGTCATCTGAGATATACAACATCTTGTCGCATGGCAAAAAACTTAAACCGCAAAAGAGGCATGCAAAGAAAACAACTATTGAAACTATCTTTTAAAATCTAACAGAAAAACAAGTAATATTACTTAAGAAACTGGCACTAAAGCGTTGCACAAAGATCCTCGGCGTGAGCGCACTAGGGGAGATCGCGTGCCACCCGCCCTCATGGATTCTTGTTTACTTATCGTTCTACTACTCAAAGACGAATTAATTTGCCACTCTGAAAATTAGGGGCCTTATAGGAAAAAATCTCAGCTTTCCTTACAATTAATTTTTAAGAAAAAAGTGTCGAAATTTGAAAAAAAAGTCAAATTTTTTTTTGATTTTCAGAAATTAGAGTAAAATTGTAACTTTTTAATAACATTTCTGTGACTACAAGAAAGTTTGTGAAAAAATCTATCTCGGTTTTTGCATTTCCCCCACATTTGCGTCCAGACCTTTATAAATTAAAGGTCGAATCATCGACAAATGTAATTTAATGGTTGTGAATTTTCTTTTGTTAAAGCTTCTTTGGCTTTAACGAACACATTCTCATCACGAATCTCGTGTTTCGTACTCGATTTTATATAAGATCTAAACTTTTCTACATTATGTTCAACACTATTATATCATTTGTATATAATTTATTTATGTATCTTAAGCTGGTACTGTTTATTCAGATTTTGCAAAATAATGTACAAATTTTATTTTTCGTGATTACTTCTATATTTGCTCCTTATTATGCATTAATTTTTATTCTCAGCTACACTGAAAAATCTATCATTTCAATAAATTTATCTTATCAGAATTCATAATATGCATTGGTATTGAAACACACGTATTTTCATTATCTTGTTTTTATAATTATAAAAGAATGTGCATCGTATACAAAAAATGTTATTATAAATTTTATTTCAACTTAAGGGAGAATTAAGGGCTCATTTAAGGCTTATTTAATACCCAAAATCCAAATTTTGGGCTCTGCATTTTTTTGTTTAAAATGCACGGTACTGCCAGCTTTACGTAAAGCTAGCAGTACCATGGTAGAACTATTTGTTTAATCAACTTTTTTCTTTCACAGTAATTGAGGGCTCCTTTAGGGCTCTAGAACAACCCCCAGCGCAATTTTTCAAAAGCAACCCCTATCACAGAAAAACTACATTGAAAAATATATATGCACGCATTAAAAAAGTGAGTACATCAGAATTAAGGGCCAACTTTAAGCTCTCCAACTACTCCAAAATCAAATTTCCGAAACGATCCCTTAAAATTCGAAAACCACCCCTTGCCCAAAAGTACCGACAAAGTGCAAGAAAAGTATTGCGTCAGATTGGAATATTTTTTAGTTGTCCGTAAACAGCAAAACTTTTTTAAAAACCACCCCTAAGACTCGAAAACCACCCCGTGAAGGAATTTATCATTAAACTGAGAATGAAGTATATTAGTAGTTTTTGCTTTTTTTGGACCGTGCACAAACAGTGTATAACCTATGACATAGTTAAGGCTAATGGTCCTGCCAGCTTTATGTAAATCTAGCAGTACCATGAATAAAAAAAAAAGGCAGAACCCAAAATTTGGCTTTTGGGTATTAAATGAGCCCTAAATGAGCCCTTAATTCTGACGTGGTTTATACACTGTTTGTGCACGGTCCAAGGAAAGCAAAAACTGCTAATATACTTCATTCTTAGTTAATTCTCAAATTCGTTCAGAGGGTGGTTTTCGAGTCTTAGGGGTGGTTTTTAGGATAGTTTTTGCTGTTTCCGGAAAACTAAAAAATAGTCCAGACTGCTGCAATACTTTTCCCTACACCTTGTCGGTACTTTTCGGTAAGGGGTAGTTTTCGAATTTTAAGGGATGGTTTTGGAAATATGATTTTGGGGTCGTTGGGGAGCCTAAAATGAGCCCTTAATTCTGATGTACTCACTTTTTTAATTAGTGCATATTTATTTTTTAGGGTAATTTTTCTATGATAGGGGTTGCTTTTGAAAAATTGGGCCGGAGGTCATTCAAGAGCCCCATATTAGCCCTCAATTACTGTGAAATAAAAAAGTTGATTTAACAATTATTTCTGCCATGGTACTGCTAGCTTTACTTAAAGCTGGCAGTACCATGCATTTTTTTTAAAGAATGCAGAGCCAAAAATTGGGATTTTGTGTATTAAATGAGCGACAAATGAGCCCTTAATTCGGGCATAGGTTATACACTGTTTGTGCATGGTCCAAGAAAAGCAAAAACTGCTAATATACTCGATTCTCAGTTTAATGTCAAATTCCTTCACAGGGTGGTGTTCGAGTTTAAGGGGTGATTTTTTAAAAAGTGTTTGATTGTTTCGGACAACTAAGTAATATTTCAAACTGATGCAATACTTTTTCTTGAACTTTGTGAGTACTTTTGGGTAAGGGGTAGTTTTCAAATGTTCAGAGATGGTTTTGGAAATTTGATTTCGGGGTCGTTGAAGAGCCTAAAATGAGCCCTTAATTCTGATGTACTCACTTTTTTAATAAGTGCATATTTATTTTTAGGGTAGTTTTTGTGTGATAGGGGTTGTTTTTGAAAAATTGCGGCGGAGGTCATTCAAGAGGCTTAAATGAGCCCTCAATTCCTGTGAAAGAAAAAAGTTAATTATTGCATATTTTTTTAAGGGTAGTTCTTCTGTGATAGGGGTTGCTTTTGAAAAATTGCGCAGATGGTCATTCATGAGCCTTAAATGAGCTCTCAAGTACTGTGAAAGAAAAAAGTTGATTAAACAATTATTTCTACCATGGTACTGCTAGCTTTACGTAAAGCTGGCAGTACCATGCATTTTTTCAAAAAATTGCAGAGCCCAAAATTTGGGTTTTGGGTATTAAATGAGCCCTTAATTCTGGCATAGATCATACATGTTTTGGGCATGGTGGTACTTCCAGGTTTACGCACCTCTATTCTGCAGGATGTTGGTGGTAGAGGTATTGTACCCCCACTCCCTCCTACGTTGCTGCCTCAGAAAATGCTCGTTCTCTACCCTCTGGCCTCGCCGAACAATTTAATGACCAACTTAATTCAACCCTTTCCGAAATAAAGATTAAACTATTAAACAACTCTAGGCGTGTCGACCCATTGGAATCCCGCTCCAAAGTGCAAAATGAGGAAATTGAACCTATAAAGAAGGAAGCCAAAGATTTGAAAGCCAAAGTGGTGACTCTTGAGCACGGGCCCAATGTCAACGAGCAAGCGGCTCTGCATATGACACTGGAAATTCAGGGATGACGTTGTCAAACTATATCCAATTATAAAAGCACCTTCATTGAGTAACCCCCCCCCCCCCAGGGTGGAGGCGGATTTGGCAAACAAGATCTACGGGATGAGCTTATTGCAAGACGTAAGGTTAAAAGAGACTTCTCTACTTTGAATATTGAATGGACTGACGAAGAAAAGCATTTTATTTACCTTCGCGAGGCATTAAGAAAGATTTATGCCATTGCTCTCGGTTTTCGCAGAGAATAAAAAACAATTACTTGTGGATTGCTAGCGGAAAAATTTTCTGCCGTAAGGAAGATAGCTCGCCAAGAATACATCTGTAGAACATCCAATCTGTTGAAGCACTACAATAGCAACTACTCTTTAAGTCCATTATGTATTTGATCATTTTTTCTAGTCGATCGTTAGCACTACTCGTTCATGCTACTTCTATATACGTAAATATCTGTCATATTTTGTATATTGCTGCATGCTGGCCATTCTGGATACTACGCCTTCTGAAGTCAAATATCAACACTTTTGCATTTTTTACTGCGCTAATTCAGCCTTGCACTGCCTCTACAAATTAACCTTTCTTATACTATTTTTATACATCACGAGCTTTATGATGCTTATTGCTTCTCTAACTTTTAATTCTTTATACCTGTTTTCATATGTAATGAAGTGAACTGAATTTTGTTGGTTATCACCCGCTGTTATTTTAGTTTCACGAAAAGGGATTTTCAACTTATTTACGTACTTCAGACTCTTCTTTCTGAACTATACTTGAACATTATCCATCACTCTCATAATAGAAACTTTAAATATTTATCACGTTAATGCTCTGTCTTTACCTGCCCATTAGCTTGAATATGAACATCACTTTATGTCCTGTTCTTATCATATCATAGCCGTATCCGAGACCTGCCTCACGCCTAACATTTCTTCGAGCCTCGTATCACTTGATCATTACACATTTTTCCTAATTATGGTATTCACTGGTTCCTCCTAGTTAAAAGCCTGATCCTTTCTTTCTTTGACTACGGTTTTGTGGTATATGACGATATTACTGATGAGCTGAATGCCAAGCTTGAGCGTACGCTTAATGCTTGCATTCGGTTCATCTATAAAATCCCCAAAATTGAACATATTACATAGTACAGAGAACGAGCAGGACTTCTTAACGTTGCCAAAAGAAGACCATTTTTGATGAGTAATTTGCTTTATAGAGTGTTTAGTAATGAAATTTCGCACTATCTCCTTAATCTCTTCCATTTTATTGACAAAAATCAACCAACACATTCCAAACTCCGTGAAAGGAAAACAGTACTAAAAATGCACCCACACCACACGTGTAAAATGTAAAGGTGTTTTTCCATGCGTGGTGCTCGCCTTTGGAACAAACTACCTTAAGCATTACAAATGCACCTTCACAATTCCACTTAAGGAAACTCGATTTTGGTTACTTATTCAGCACATCAAATCCTAACCTCGAAATCACATATTGGTAAAACCTAAATCCTTAATTAAAAATATATATGAGTGTGTGTATGAATGCGTATTTACTTTTAAGTATGTATATTTGCGTATGTACATTGGCGTATTCATATTTATAGTATATATATAGTATATATATTATTACACAAGGAACCTCATTGTACAACAGACTTAAATTTACACAATTAATTATCCAAAATCCTTTGTATAACATTTGCATTGCATAGTATAGTACTTACATATAACCTTTATACTGAGGTAAGTACAATTACATGAAAAGTACGCACAGTTACCGTGTCGAAAATAACGGTCCTCATAGATAGCCACTTTACTTAAATATAAAAAAGTCCACCTTCCGAATAATGAGTGCTTTTCAATTACATATGAAACTTGACGAACTTCTTCATTTTAGCACAATACAATACCTCGTTAGAAAAAATAAGTTCATATCATCTTATGTCTTAGCAAAATGCTCCCAAATAGTCGTAAAATGCCTTTTTAGAATGTCTCCACGTACGCGACGCGAAGTTTAGAGACGTGTATTTAATACATAGTACATTATTTTTAAACTTATAATTGAAGAAATATTTTAATTTATCTAATATATTAATAGAGAAAATTTAATTATAAACGTGTCTCCCTAAATGTTTTCGATGGTTACGGTAAACGTATCTCCCCCAGACCTTTCATCAACTTTTGATCATTTTTAGGCCCTATCTTCTCACAATATCTAGAACAAAAGCCACACTACTCATTCGTCAAAACTTCATAACAAAAATTAAGAACTTTTTTTGCAAAGTTTAAAAATGTAACCGGAAATGTGGCGTATTTTTATTCGTATCGGATACCGTACCTGATAAGAACTTTCATATTTCATGATAAAAATCAATAAAAAGATGACAATTCCGTGTAGCACATAATAATGGAGTTTTTGTCAGAGGGATTTATTGATTACTTTTGTCTTCAAAGCTTAACAAGTAATTTTGTATGGTTTTTGGATACCGTAACATCGGATACCATAACCTGCTTTTCTCTGTCAGGGACGCAATGGAGCTTATCGAAGCACTTTTCTAAATAGTCTTTTTAAAAATACACATAAATGGAGAATTCAAATTGTTATACCTACAATTACTGAACCCAAAAAATAAAGCGATTGGAGGGTTAATAATTATAAGAGAAATAAACATTTTATAATTAATAATTTTGTTCGCTTCACGGCCCTGACTTTCTTCAGAAGTTATGTTTACACCAGCTTTCAGTCTACTTGCTATCGAACGTAGTTTCGTGTTCCGAGATGGATTCTATATTTTAGTATCAAGAATACGTTTCATAATTAAACCTGAAGCCTGAAATAAACCTGAAATTAATCAGAATGGCGCGCTATAAAAGTAAATCATCTGACTCAGAATGTCCATGCAAAATAAAAATGGTTATAAGCAAGAAGAGCTAAGCAAGCTATTAAGATTATAATTTAGAATAATAAGCGTAAAACTAAAAGAAATATTTTAGATTTGAAAAAAAATTTCAAATTTGAAAACAAACAAATTTAATTTTGGAAAAACTTTGCATTCAAAAAAAACTGCTCTTTTCTGACATGCTACGTTTAATATGTTAATATTTTACAGTATTGTTTTACTTTACATACAATCAGAGAAAAGCACCTGGAATTAAGCGTGAATATTCATAGGGCCCCTTTCTTTAAGGACATTTTTCCAAAAAAATTTGTCCTTTCCAAAAATTCCCTGTCTATGGAGAATCACCCATATAATTGAATTCTTCCTACGAATTATAGAATGTTTTCTGTATATCTATTTACGTTATTCAATTGAATCAAACGTATTAACAAGGTATCAAGCGGTGTATTTAGGTTGGTTATTCCTGTAGCATGTGACATGCTCGCATCATTATCCATGCACGTCCCGTCGTACGTGATAGCCGTATCGTTAGAAACGTAAATGGAATTCAGGGAGATAGACAGTGACGATGCGATGCAACGCGACGTACTGCTGTGCAGTGTACTGTGCACACGTTTTACTCGTTGTCGGTGACATTGTGTTTGCATATTTTGAGCGAGCGGAGGGAGTGGAGATAGAGTGGAAGGAGGATACGGTAAGGTTAGCTTGTAGTGTAGTTAAGGGCTCTGCCGTAGTTACTAGTGCAAGCTGACCAACCAACTAGCGCTGTCCCCTTTAACCATCCATCTACAATATAACGGTTCTCTCTATAGTTTACTCACTGTTCTCATAAACTAATAATATCGGTTGTCCGGCTGGCAGACAGGTCCTTTCGTGTGCCAATAACTAAGTTGGTTATTGAAGTCTCCGCTAAAACAGGGCGAAACAGGGTGTTTTTGTCTTTTATATTGCTCAAATGTCTACAATTTTAAAGGAATTTCAGTAATACCTGAAAACAAAACGTGAAATAAAGTACAATTAGTGTGCAGTAAAAATCCTCAAAAATATACCATTCGTCATAATGCTATTCAGACTCAAAATCAGATTCTGCAATTAAAAACCATTTTAACGGGTATTATGAAACTGATTAATGGTCGTCCACAAAATGTACTGTCATAATAAAATATGTCCCGATTACATCAAGAGACAAATCTCAAATATTACTTCTTTATACAGAACTTTGTATACTCACTGTTAAAGCGTTACCTCGTTTTTCTTGCATATGTAATAAAACTATGGAAAAACTAAAATTCAAATAACGAAATTTGGTTAAATTTGTTAAATACAGCCATTGTTTTTGTACAGTTTCAGATTTTATTATTTTGTGGCCAGCAACAAAAAATTCAATTGATGGTAATAATTTAATTTGTATTACGTTTTTAAATTTTTTCAGGGATTTTTTTAAAGGAGCAGGAGATCATTGGTCCTGTTAGCATGGGTGGAACTCAATAAGATTCATTCTTTCGCTTTTAGAACTTTTGTGGCCATAAAAAGGTAGGATGTGAATTTGAGGCGTACGGCGGGTATTTCCAATTACGCAGGATCTTACTTGAAAAAGTTTTGAGGAGTGACACACAGGCGGATGGCAAAGAGGCTAACTATGTCCTTTGCTTCGGACACATCACTAGCTTCTACTGCATATTGGTTTCTAAGGGGGGTGGACTTGTAACCTGAGAACTCAGGGTGGTAAGTTTAATTATTTATAAGAGGTCTCGAGTCGGAATTCGGAAGGGACTACGCAAAAGGATCTCTGGAATCATCAGATTGAAAATATGGAGTTTCGCGGACAAGATACTCGGCGAGATCATCGATCTTCAATGCACTTAAACCAGCCAGCGAAGGACTTCGACTTCCAATTCATTCCGAAAAAGCTGAACATTTTTATATAGCTTCTAGATGGTATACACAACCACCAAAAAAATGCCAGCGAATCTCAGTCTTATTCTTTTTTTATAGTAATGCTACTAGTGGCAAAAATAGTATTTTTGAAGTTTTAATTGATTCTTATGAAGACGGTTAGTTTTAGTGAAAAATAGTTGAATAGAAAAATGCTTGGCATTATATTCTGCACGAATAAGGTTATTTTAACTTTTTTTGTATAGTTGACCGTTTATCTAAAAGAGGAGGAAAACGAAAGACTTTTTACAAAAATATTCTTGCCTCATTTATTAATCATAATGAATGGGGGAACGGCGGATACAGTGGACCAGCGGAAACAGTGGACCAGTTAACGTTTTAAAGAAATGTATATTTTCGATAGTCACTTTGCATCTTTTTGTGCTTCTAATTTTTGTGATTAAATCTCAAAGATAAGTCCAAAAAATGGGAATTGTTATTACAAGGTTACTGTAACACATATGAATTACCAGTAATAAAGAAACAAAATATAGTTCAAAAAGTGCGCGGCCGGTACAGTGAGCCACTGCATTATCGGGTGCAGTGGGCCAACAGCGCGGTCACACAGTACAGTGATCTGAGTGTCAGGAAAGTCTTTGAAATTTGTTTACAACCAGGCTTGCAACGACTGGATGGTGACCAATCCAGTTATTCTCACAAATGATATTTAGACTTCATCAATACTTATCATGGTAACTTGACGCTAATTATAACATTATATTGCAGGGAAAACTATCACGATCTGCAAAGTTGCGCACCTGTTGGGAGTAGCTTATGATCCAGCATTCACACCTTGCAACATCAAGAAAGGAGTTCAAATAATAAGTGGAATTTATCCTCTCAACCGACATGTGTTCAGCGAAAAAGAGTTCCTTAGCTCGTCAGTGACTGATCGTCCATAAGCAGACGACAATACGAATCACAATGATTCCACTACATTTTTGGAAACGGACATCGAAATCCAGCAGGCATCGACTTCCTTGTAGGATAAATTAGTAGAAATCGATGAGCTTCCTCTGGATAAAAAGATGGTGATGCGCTCAGAAATTCGACCACCGGCAAAAGCACCTCCAAAAAAATCAGCCGGCAGAAGCAAAAAGAAGAGTATGATTCTGACGAACTCTCCTACAGAAAATGTTATTTGTTCAGAAATAATAAAACGACAGAGCAAGAAGGAAGAAGCTGCCAAGAAGAAAAAGCAAAGAGAGTTCAAGAAACAGAAGAATTAGTCACTCGCAAAGTAAAAGACACGCTGAAACGTGCAAAACAAGTAGACGAAGCTCGGAAATCTGATGGGCTGGCGCAACAAAATAAAAAACTCTAAATAAAACAAAATAAAAAGACGGTAAATTAAAAAAACTGTTTGCATGTCTTCATTTTTCCTGTAAGTACAACAACAAAATTGTCCTGAGCAATAAAATCTATTCCTTAGCATTTCTGCCTTTTGGGGCTATTTTTATTGATAAGAATAGTTCATATAAATGCTGACGGTTGCACAGGTCTCGCGAAAGATGTATCTAATCTCACATTCAATGTCAGCAACATAGTAATGAAGACAATCGAATTTTCACTCAGAAACTGGGGCAATACGTTTTTATTTGTCTCCTTTGAAATTTTCCTCTTCCTTCTTTTTCATAAGCGATTAGTATTCCCATTTTTGCATAGATCTGAGCTTTCAGTAAATTTAATGTTTTATGAATAAAATTATTAATGAGGAATATGCCTATCAACTGTTATGAAAAAATCTGTATATGACAGCTTATTATAAGAATAATTCTGGTTTCAAAGTCATCATAATATCCTGTAACTTAAAAATATTCACCTCATTTCGAAACGTGTACATAATACTTGTATCAAATAATTTCTCAGATAAATATAAAAAGATATATCAACACAATGGATTTGTTGATGTTTTAATTTTCTTCAATTAAAGAATTACAAAAAAAATAAGTTGTACTTTATTTTCAGGATAGCTTAAATTTAATTGTATGGAAAGTTGTGAAATTTGTATACCCCGAGTCGAAATATAGGTCCTCCTTTTATCCTCCAAATTCTCTATTTTCGAGAACCTAGGAGGATCAAAAGAGGATTTATTTCAATATATTCCAAGTCCTATTTGAGTCCTCAAAATGTGCGCAAATTTTCACTTTTGCATGTTTTGAGGACCAAAAGAGGACTTGGTGAAATCCTCGTTACAACCTCGTAGGTCCTCCATTAAATTTTCCATATACTCTAATGCACGTGCGTCGCAGAGCACGCTCTTTTTTGCCATAAAAAAATTTTCAATTGAAATGTTCTTAATAAATAGTGACTTTTCTACGTACACACAGGTAAAATAAGTCGAACTGTTAGGTACAGTTTCAATCATAGAAAACAAAATCTGCCTCTCTATATATGTGAATCCCAGTCGTGTCAAATTTCGTGCGCCAGCAAAAAAAAACATTCTTGCTACAAACAGATTCTGGGGAAATCCACTACTGACAAACACATATGCTCACACATATCATACAATTCATAAGTGTATTTTTTTGGTACATATATACACAATTCAACTTAAACAATTACATTAAATTACGATACATTACATACGGATATAGTCGCACGCTTTTAACAGTATTAACGCTATTAAAAATCGAAAACGCTATGACGGGTTTCGAACCACCTAAGCTACGATTAACGTGTTCTATCGCTAACAACTAAACCTCACGGCTAACCTAACAGTTAGAATATCGAGAAAAAAATCTTGGCTATAAAGTTAAAGTACGAAGACGTCAGGGCCGTACCAAAAAATTATCTGGTCCCCGTTTCATCGAAACTTGTTATTGTAACATTTTATTAATAAGCGGGCTTATAAATTTGTCTACTTTTTATAAATAATAGAAAATTATGCGTGCTATGCGCGCACTAATTACCTTTCCTTAAGAAAAAGAACTCGGTTCATTTTCCAACATTTGTGATAGATTTTACAGAAAATCTTATACTATTTGAGAACGTTGTACATGATTTACAGGAGTTTCCTCATTATAGCGTGGAAATTCCTCTAGTGAATTCAATATAAATAACAACTTTTTCCACTTACTTAAAATTCTATCTTTTGGTGCAATATTAGTTTTTTTTATTGAAAATAACTTTTTGTTAAATAAAAAGCCAACTCAATTTTGTTTTGAAATTTTTCTATAGACATTTAAACTTTTTGGTAGAGAATTTATTTCT
>CAKNWT010285402.1:4802-19543 GCA_932066315.1 Andricus coriarius | reverse complement strand
GCTCCTTTTCAGGCACAAAACTAGACATGATTACTCAAGGAAAAATTTATGTTGTTGTATAAAAAAACTGAATGTGTGCACTGATTTACGTAGCCAGGTGTCGAACTCACACAAAAAAAAGCATAACGTTTCTATTGTAGCTAAATATGTTCACTACCGCCATCTCTGAGCAAACAGCGGATTTAAGCTTATACACCTGGTATACCTTTAACGCTATTTAAAATTAATTATTTACTAAGACGCGTAACATCGCACTTTTCCATTTACTATCTATTAATTGAAGCACGTGGTTATAAAGTATATAGAAATAATACTAACAGAGGGACAACTATTTTCATTCAAGAAAATATCGAGCACCACGAAATAATAATTCCTGAACTTGTAGCACTCAAAGGTACTGCCATACAAATAAAAACACATGGGAAGCCATATGCCACCGTCTAGCTCTACCAGTCTCCCTCCCGAAAATTTATTAAAAACGATTTAGGCAAAAATTTTCAACCAGCTCCCTCGGTAAAAGCTGTATGTGGTCTAAGTGCCAAGCACCTAGCTTGGAATATTAGAAGAAACAAAACTAGAAAACAACTACAGTCGAACTCGGATATAACGCCGGTTTTGGGGCTGACCTTGGACCAGGCCTACCCTGCCCGAACTGGATATAGCTCCAGTCCGCACGTAAACAGTCAGGGGCGTGTGAACCGTTTCCGGTGGATTTTACTATGCGGTAAAAATATTTTGAACATTGTTTTTCTAATACGGAGACAAGGGTAAACTAAATATTTAACTTAAAGGAGGAAGAAAGTTTGCTGTTACCCATTAAAATAAATGTGTTTCCTGCTTACGTACTTAAAACGTTTGCAGGTCGTTGAGCATCTTGTTTAAGAGGAGACCTTTCTCTTGAATAATCGGTCCAGATGCTCTGTCGCTCGCTTGGTTAAACGGTTCAAAGAGAGCAGGATCCAAAAACAGATGACTATTTCACCAAAATACCGCACGTCAACACTTCAAGTGGGAAATACGCACTTTTGCCTATATAGTGCATAATGATGACGTAGTTTCAAAACCAGACATAGGAAGAAGTTATTTTACAGAAAATCACTGGCTTTTATAAATATTAGATTAACTGACAACGAAAAAGACAGTTTGCACCATTCTCACATCAACACTTGACTTTTCACCATTAACTTCGCAATACTACTTCGCGAGATATATTCGCGTATCAGATGGCGCTGTTGTCAATGCCAAAGACAGACTCATGCTATAGTAAGAAATAATCTGCAGTGGGACTCCGGGGCCGTTACGAAGTCGAAAAATTGAACGGACCTCTTTTTCTAACGTGTGGAGATAAAACAGAGGTCACTGTTGGTGCTTCCCACTTCGATTGAACTACCGTAACGTCATGACGCACTTGCACAGGTAGGCCGTTAGGGTACAGCGCCTTACCGAAATGCTCCGGTTTTGTCACGCCTTCGTGAACCCTGCACATCCCTCGCAGGTCCCGACAATCCTACCCGCGGTGCGACGTCAATTCTCGGAAGGAGTATATGCGGTGGCGTTATATCCGAGTTCGACTGTATTCGCATTCATCACCGACAAGAATCTATCTGGCTCCGCACAAGATTCGCATACCTTCTTTCCCCAAAATACTAAATATAAATCCAACCTCATTCATTCTGCAATAACCAAAAATAACTACTTTCACCACGGTACTATTAGTATAAACGAACTAGACAAGGAACAATGATCAATTCTTCTTAGCCTCTATACTAATTATGAAAAATCGCCGGACGCACCTCGCTACAACTTTGCAAAAGCAAATTGGCAGACTTTCACCACGACTTTAGAATCTCAATTAAACTTTAAACCCACACTTATAAATACCACCCACATAGATGAATCCATTACTGACCTCACCTGTAGCATAAAAGCCGCTATTCACAATGCTATCCCTCAGATTACGTTAAATAAATATGATCCACCCCTCAGCCCTGAGATAGAAGACCTCATTAACACTCAATAAAAACTCTGCCAAACGCATCAAAAAACAAAAAGATGTATCCTCAAAAATACGATAAATCATCTTCGAAAAACAATTGCGGTTAAAACTAAAGAATACAGAGGCAATAAATGGAAGAGAGTAGTTGGAAAACAAGAGATCAGAGATAACTTCATCTGGCGCATGACAAAGGCCCTCACAAAACCACAAACTAATATTCCGCCCCTCAAAAACATGACGAACCTACAGATCCACAAGATATCACTGAATGTGAACAAATTGTCTCCAAATATTTTAAAGTCCCAAGTACCGATAATTTCAAGGAAATACCTCATAAGGAACTAACCAAACAAGTTAAAACAACTAAAAATAACAAGGCAGACGGCCCTGATTCAATTTCAAATTTAGTCTTCAAAAAACTTCCTATCCCGTGTCCAACTCTGCTTGCCATTATGTTCATTGCTTCATTCGACTAAGCTACTTTCCAGACTCTTGGAAAAAGCCCACATTTTAGTTTTTCAGAAAAAAGGCAAGGATCGGTACCACCCAATCAGCTGCAGACCCATTAATTTTCTTCATAAACTAAAAAAATGTTTGAAAAAATAATATTTTGTCGTATAAATTATCACCTCGAGGAAAACAGCATCCTAAAACCGCAACAATGCGGTTTCAGAAAAGGTCACTCTACACAGCACGTGATGCTCAGGCTCACCGAAGCCATTTATTGAAATTTTAATCGAAAAAAAAAAACATACTGGAGCTGTCTTCCTTGACGTTGAAAATGCTTTCGACAGTGTTTGGCACATGGATCTTTTTATAAAACTTATTAACTACAATATTCCAAGAAGACTCGTCCTCTTTATTAATTCTTACCTTAATAACAGACAAACAGCAGTCAAAATAAACAACACACTCTCGAAGGAAAAACCCTGCCGAGCGGGTGTCCCTCAGGGTAGCATCCTAGGACCTGTCTTCTTTATTGTATACGTAAACGATATCCCCGAGTTTTACGAAGTTTCAACCGGAATGTATGCAGATGACACTGCAATATTTACTTCTTCTTGGTGAATTCCAAAAATAATAAAACTACTTATTAATGCTCTCAAAATACTTGAGGCATGGACTAAGCTTTTGAGGATAAAAATTATTGTCACTAAGTCAGAATCAATCTTTTTTTTCAGTCAGAAAAGAAGTCAAAATAGACCAAACAAAAATGTTAATGAACTAATAGAATAGAAAAGCTTCGTAAAGTTCCTAGGAGGTAAGCTACATAAACGTCTCAATTGGAAGGAACATATCCAGTGAACTAAAGGGAAAGCCCTCGTGGCCTGTACAATCTGTGGTGGTGCTTTAAAAGCAACATCAATCACATTCAGATAATTCAAAATAAATTTATCAGGCGCATTACCCAAACACCTAGGTATACATAAAAACTCTGTCCTGCATCAAGAATTTCAACAACCTTACCATTCAGATTACATTAAAGCAACTGCTACCAAGTTTTACGAATCTGCATCACTATCATCCTTTGAACTTTTTTTCTCCCTAGGGAAATATAACTACTATCCTCTTCGCAGGCATGCGTTGCCAAACGACTTTCTCATGAAATAAGTATCCTCGGTTGGTGGCGGGAGGTCGGAGCGTCGTCAAGTCACATCTTGGCGGCGCCCCGACCTTGAGTCTCTGACTGCGCCACAGTTTTCTCTTTCGACCTCACTTAACCCATTCCTCTCTTCCTCTGTACACGTATATTCTAATTATATAAAATAACTCCTCAGATTTTGTGGCTTTTTCCCATCTATGGGCTTTTTTTCTCACGCAAAACGTCATTTAACCTACCTGCCATGTCAAATTTTTCTCAGAATCTGTTATGATTCTTAAACGCGCAAAACGCAACAACTTCTTCCAGCCCTATCATTTTTCTGGGAGTTCATCAACGGCAAGGGAGCGGGTGCCGCGTCTTTGCCGCGACATCCACCCTCTAGTGTGTATTCGATGTCAAAAGAGGGAGCGATGGTTCCGGCCCCCTCACATCAAACCCTCTTTTCTTTACCCAATCCCACATAAACGAACACAAAATTAATGATTTTGCGATCCAAGCAATATAATCAAAATCACAACGAAAGAAATTATTAAAACTAATAAGGGGTGCAGATACGTTCTGGAACTAGGGTCCTAGAAAAACCCTAAAACTTTATATGGATATTTTTGTATCACATGATGTATTATTAGTAAACAATAAAAAACTTTTAAAATGCAAAAAAAGCGAGACCCACAAGCTAGTTTTCTACCTTACCCACTTGCTTATTTATTGTTGATCCCCTACCTTCCATAACTTACATACTAAGTTTCAGTAGCGCTGAATCAGTACAGAGAGATGCAGGGGCTTGGACCTTCTTCGCTCGGGCAAGGGTTGGAGCGGTGAAGCCAGGGAGATGTGGCTTGGATCAAATCCCGGGGAGTTCTGCAGTCGAGCGAATTCAGGTAGATGTGGGGGGCGTCCTCAGACCAGGGCGTTCTTCGCTTGGCCAAGGGTTGGAGTGAAGGAGCCAGGGAGATGTGGTTTGGGCCGAAGCCCGGGGAGAACTGACATCTTAGTCTCATGGACCGTACTTTTATGTACTTTGCTTCAGCGGCGGCGCACCGCTCGCTACGCTGGCCAGTCAGGGTTCACTAGTGAGGTTCGTTTTGGTGATGTCGCTAGTTGGGGGTTTCGCGCGATTGGTTTGCTCTCGCCACGGAAAAGTCTACAAGCGTCGGACGAAGAGCGTACCGTGATCAGAATTCTAAGTATTCTGACAGCTGAGGTTAGGATGCCAGTTAACGTAAGAAAAAAGAATTCAGATGATGGGTAAGTTTAATTTATAATTAAAAATATAATTTATAATCATAAATATACTCAGCTGACATCATAATAATGTAAATTACATCTTTTTTAAGTTTATTCTGTTCAGGAAAGTGTTTTATTTCAAAACAAATCATTTCCCTACTGTGTGAAAGCTCATGCAATAATTTTACAGTCATTTAAAGAACTCCGGTAGCTGAAATTGAAGAAACATGGTGGATTTTTCACTTTTTATGAATGTGGATTTTTAAATATTTAATAAAAATATGTAACTACTTTAACAATACTTTAGCTTTTATTATAGAGTAGAGTAAATTCTTATTTAATTGTAATATTTTTTAGGCACAAAAAAGTTATATTTGTTTAGTTTATTCCTATTAGGAAAAAACGCAGTGATACATACACCCGCAGTAATTGGGCAGTTACCCTAGGACCTTGGAGTAGGTTTGAATTAAAAACTGAGGTTAGTTTTTTCAAAATTTTCCATATTTTGCAGGTCCTGTAGCGACCGTGTTTAATGATTGCTCATACTTATCAAATTTTTTTTTAAATGCATTTTTATCAACAGAAAAGCATCTCGAACACCTGAACACTTTTTTTTCGTCATTCCCATAGATTTTTTAATTGTTTTTTTCAAAGCATAGTTCTATTATAGAGTTATTAGCAAGTCTAAAGAATTGAAATAAACGAAGGCAACAGGTATGCCGATTTTTTGAAGCCAGCAGATGGTGGTCCGGTGATTAGAAGGGCACGGGTGCACAGTGGGCGAAATGAAAAAACGATGTTAAAAAAACCTGTAGGTCACAATTCTTCATCGATTTTTAATTTTTTTTTCAAAAAACTCAGCATTAAATTCTCAAGAAATTCGTCGAGGCCGATTTTTGAATTTTCATTTGTTTAAATTTTTATAGAGCTGCAAACAGCGAGAAAAATGTTGATTTTTAACATTTTTCTCTTTAATTCTCTGTGAAAATATTTGTCAGTGGCAACAGGCCTCAGGTTCAATGCACGAGGGTCGCTGGAAGAAAAAAAATTTGTTGACATGTCAAGTTATTTGTTATAAACAAATATTGGCAACAAATAGCCATTATGATGGATTAGGTTTTTTGAAGTATATTTATGCATCGAAATCGCTCGTTCAGAGCAATGAGGTGAAATGTGATCATGAAAATGTTGGATCCGATATAATTTGTTATCTTTGTCAACAAATAATATAAACAAATGCTTGATTTAAAGGGTTTTAGGCAGAAACAAACCGAATTTTCTTCCGATTGTCTGTGAATCTCATTGTCTCTGATGCACATCGATGTATTTTTGACATCTGATATAATTTATAACAATTATTAACAATTATTATAAACAAATACATGATTTGAACAGTTTTAGGCCGAAACAAACCGATCTTTCTTCAGACTGTCTTTGAATCTCATTGTTTGTGATGCACATTGACGTATTTTTGTCATCTGATATAATTTGTTAAATTTGTCAAAAATTATTATGAACAAATGCCTGATTTGAACAGTTTTAGGGAGAAATGAACCGAATTTTCTTCTGATTGTCTTCAAGTATCGCTGCCTGTGATGCCCATTGATATCTTTCCACTCAAAATATCATTCAACATTTGTATGAAGGAATCATTCGAACAAATATCTATTATGGACATTTTATGATTTTAGTCCTTATTTCAAAAACGATTCATTCTTCAATCAAGAGCTCGAGAGCTTCAGGATGAAATCACTATCTATATGTCTTCAGCTTCCTCTTAGAGATGACAAGTATGCATCAGATGAGATGAGTAATTTATTCACTAGATCAGTATTAGTGGGTAACCGACTGCACTTGCGAGTATTGAATTCGCGAAATCGTTTAAAATCTTTATTACGGACTTCTTGAGCTTCTTCAGATAAGAGGGCGATGGGAATACTGAACGATTTGATTATCTTCGCTCTGTGCAAAAGAATTTTGTGAACAGATGATGGCACATAATACCATTTGTACAGTTTTACATAAAATCGTACAGTTTCGAGAGCATAATGTTCGAATTTCTCCGAATCGATTTTTGGACCAGAAAAAAGAACCTGCAGAATTATGCTGAATCGCTCGACCAAGCGAACATCAACACCTGTGATGTTTGCTGTCGATGCATGATCTTAAACAAATCTTCAAGCAGTACTCCCATCATTTGATGTCCCCCCTCCATGCTTGGGTTTGTCGATAATCAAAACCATCTTTTTCCGAAATTCTGACTGGATCCTTAATTTCGTGGTCTTCTTTTGCGTTTTTTGCTCATTGGTGCTCACTTGCCATTTGCAAAAATGTAAGCGATCAGCAATATTGAGGATCTGTTTATAATAATTGTTGTTAAATTCAACAAATTATATCAGATGACAAAAATACATCAATGTGCATCACAGGAAATGAGATTCGAAGACATGATAGTGTTTTGGGTTATCAATGGGGAGTGGAGGAAATTGGCATCCTCTCTGTGTATCAAAATAGTAGAAGTTGAGGGAAACTGTGATTAATTAAAACAAAAGTAGTCCGCGCGAAGGGGAGAAAAACGAGAAAAAGTAAATAAATAAAAATAATAATCGCAACACGTACCCGAACGAAGAAAAACGCGAGAGACTCGTTCGAAAGTCACAACCTCAGGGTAATAACTCCCGAATCGAGCTCTTTCTCAGGTCGTTCAGTCGACAGTCCGGCGACTGTCAACCGCCGATCCCAAGCGAACGAAGTAAGAAGAAATCGCGATCGCGCCACGCAGTACCGAGAAACAAGATGCGAGATTTTGTGACCAAGTCAAGAAAAACTCGTTACACACTTCATCACTAACCTTAACCTTGCTGATGGAAAACCTCCGACACGATCGAAGCTGGACGATTGTGGATCATGGATGACTCCTGAAATATTTTGACTGGACGCTGAAATTCAAACCGCGATTTTGTGGGTTTCAAGTAGGACGAAAAAGGAAACTGGTAGGAATAAAGAGAAGCCCGAATCTAAGAAGTGAAAAAACATTTATTTAATTATAATAATCGGTGCACAAAACTCTAATCGGATTAACCGGCGTGAATCGTTCTTTATGATCCGCTCCGCTTCTCGCTCGAGAAGCTACTGACTCAAGCTCCTGCCGATTTTGAGCGATTCGCAACCGGCGAGCGACTTCTCGTGCTTTCCAGTGGTGGGGAGGAAGATCGAGCTCTGTCATTGGTCGACTGCTCCTCCCAACCGTTTGAAATTCGGCGAAAATTTGCTCTTCTCCGGTTCGCAAGAATTTTATCATTTTGAGACATGAACTTGAAATTCAAACGTTCCAATTTCAGAGGATAAGTTGGCCGACTTATTCTCGGAAAAACGGGAAGCTAAATCCCAAACCACGCTTGACGATTAAACATGATGGTCGTTAAAAATATGAATTACATCTGACAATCGGAAGAACATGAGGTTCGTTTCTGACTGAAAATGTTCAAATCATTGCATTTGTTTATAAATTTAACAAATTGTATCAAAAAAAAAACCTAAGACACAAATACTTTAATTTGCATCACAGGCAATGAGATTCGAAGACAATCGGAAGAAAATTCGTTTTTTTCTGCCTAGAATTGTTTAAATTAGGCATTTGTTTATATTATTTGTTGATAAAGTTAACAAAATATATTGGATACCACGTTTTCATGATCACATTTCACGTCGTTACTTTGAACGAGCGACTTCGATGCATAAATATACTTCACAAAAACCTAATCCATCATACTGGCTATTTGTTGCAAATACTTGTTTATAACAAGTAACTTCACATGTGAACACATTTTTTTCTTCCACCGACCCTCGTGCATCAAACCTGAGGCCTGTTGCCACTGACAAAAATTTGCACAGAGAATTGAAAAGAAAAAATTTACAAATTAACATTTTTTTCGCTATTTGCAGCTCTATAAAAATTTTAAAAAATGAAAATTCAAAAATCGGCTTCGAACGATTTCTTGAGAATTTAATGCTGAATTTTTGGAAAAAAAAATTGAAAATCGATGAAGAATTGTGACCTACAGGTTATTTTGAACATCATTTTTCATTTTGCCCCAGTGTGGAGTGGTGCAGGGTATCCAGGCCGATTTTCGAATTTTCATTTGTTTAAATTTTTATAGAGTTGCAAATAGCGAAAAAAATGTTGATTTTTAAAATTTTTCTTTTCAATTCTCTGTTCACATTTTTGTCAGTGGCAACAGGCCTCAGGTTTGATGCACGAGGGTCGGTGGAAGAAAAAAATGTGTTGACATGTAAAGTTATTTGTTATAAACAAGTATTTGCAACAAATAGCCAGTATGATGGATTAGGTTTTTGTGAAGTATGTTTATGCATCGAAATCGCTCGTTCAAAGCAACGAGGTGAAATTTGCTCATGAATATGTGGTATCCGATATAATTTGTTAACTTTAACAACAAATAATATAAACAAATGCCTGATTTAAACAATTTTATGCAGACAAAAACGAATTTTCTTCTGATTGTCTTCGAATCTCATTGCCTGTGATGCAAATTAAAGTATTTGTGTCTTAGATATTTTTTTTATACAATTTTTTTAATTTATTGACAATTATTATAAACAAATGCATGATTTGAACATTTTTAGGCAGAAGTGGACCGAATTTTCTTCCGATTGTCTTCGAATATCATTTCCTGTGATGCACATTGATGTATATTTGTCATCTGATATAATTTGTTGAATTTAACAACAATTATTATCAACACATACATGATTTGTACAGTTTTAGGTAGAAACAAACCGAATTTTCTCCCGATTGTCTTCGAATCTCATTGCTTGTGATGCACATTGATTTAATTTTGTCATCTGATATAATTTGTTTAATTTGACAACAATTATTATAAACAAATCCTCAATACTGCTTATCGCTTACATTTTTGCAAATGGCAAGTGAGCACCAATGAGCAAAAAACGCAAAAGAAGACCACGAAATTGAGGATCCAGTCAGAATTTCGGAAAAAGATGGTTTTGATTATCGACAAACCCAAGCATGGAGAGGGGACATCAAATGATGGGAGTACTGTTTGAAGATTTGTTCAAGATCCTGCATCGACAGCAAACATCACAGGTGTTCATGTTTGCTTGATCGAGCGATTCAGCATAATTCTGCAGGTTCTTTCTTCTGGTCCAAAAATCGATTCGGAGAAATTCGAACATTATGCTCTCGAAACTGCACGATTGTATGTAAAACTGTACAAATGGTATTATATACCATCATCTGTTCACAAAATTCTTTTGCACAGAGCGAGGATAATCAAAGCGTACAGTATTCCCATCGGCCTCTTATCTGAACAAGCCCAAGAAGTCCGTAATAAAGATTTTAAACGATTTCGCGAACTCAATACTCGTAAGTGCAGTCGGTTAGCCACTAATACTGATCTAGTGAATAAATTACTCATCTCATTTGATGCATACTTGTCATCTCTAAGAGGAAGCTGGAGACATATAGATAGTGATTTCATCCTGAAGCTCTCGAGCTCTTGATTGCAGAATGAATCGTTTTTGAAATAAGGACTGGAATCATAAAATGTCCATAATAGACATTTGTTCGAATGATTCCTTCATACAAATGTTGAATGATATTTTTAGTGGAAAGATATCAATGCGCATCACAAGCAACGATACTTGAAGATAATCAGAAGAAAATTCGGTTCATTTCTCCCTAAAACTGTTCAAATCAGGCGTTTGTTCTTAATAATTTTTGACAAATTTAAAAAATTATATCAGAAGACAAAAATACATCAATGTGCATCACAATCAATGAGATTCGAAGACAGTCTGAAGAAATTTCGGTTCGTTTCGGCCTAAAACTGTTCAAATCATGTATTTGTTTATAATAATTGTTAATAAATTTGACAAATTATATCAGATGACAAAAATACATCGATGTGCATCACATGCAATGAGATTCGAAGACAATCGGAAGAAAATTCGGTTTGTTTCTGCCGAAAACTGTTTAAATCAAGCATTTGTTTATATTATTTGTTGATAAAGATAACAAATGATATCGAATCCAGCATTTTAATGATATGACAACAATTTTCACAGAGAATTAAAAAGAAAAATGTTAAAAATCAACATTTTTTTCGCTATTTGCAGCTCTCTAAAAATTTAAAAAAATTTAAATTAAAAAATCGGCCACGACAAATTTCTTGCTGATAAAAATGCATTTAAAACAAAATTTGATAAGTATGAGCAATCATTAAACAGGGTCGCTACAGGACCTGCAAAATATGGAAAATTCATAAAACTTTGAAAAAACTAACCTCAGTTTTTTATTCAAACCTACTCCAAGGTACTAGGGTTACTGTCCCAATTACTGCGGGTGTATGTATCACTGCGTTTTTTCCTAATAGGAATAAACTAAACAAATATAACTTTTTTGTGCCTAAAAAATCTTACAATTAAATAAGAATTTACTCTACTCTATAATAAAAGCTAAAGTATTGTTAAATTAGTTATATATTTTTATTAAATATTTAAAAATCGACATTCATAAAAATGAAAAATCCACCATGTTTCTTCAATTAGAGCTACCGGAGTGCTGCTCTTTAAATGACTGTAAAATTATTGCATGAGCTTTCACGCAGTAGGGAAATGATTTGTTTTGAAATAAAACACTTTCCTGAACAGAATAAACTTAAAAAAGATGTAATTTACATTATTATGTTGTCAGCTGAGTATATTTATGATTATAAATTAAATTTAGAATTGCAAATTAAACTTACCCAACATCTGAATTCTTTTTTCTTTCGTTACCTGGCATCCTAACCTCAGCTGTCAGAATACTTAGAATTCTGATCACGGTACGCTGTTCGTCCGACGCTTGTAGACTTTTCCGTAGCGAGAGCGAAACAATCGCGCGAAACCCCCAACTAGCGACATCACCAAAACGAGCCTCACTAGTGAACCCTGACTCGCCAGCGTAGCGAGCGGTGCGCCGCCGCTGAAGCAAAGTACATAAAAGTACGGTCCGTGAGACTAAGATGTCAGTTCTCCCCGGGCTTCGGCCCAAGCCACATCTCCCTGGTTTCTTCACTCCAACCCTTGACCGAGCGAAGAACGCCCTGGTCTGAGAACTCCCCCCCCCCCCACACATCTCCCTGGATTCGCCCGACTGCAGAACTCCCCGGGATTCGACCCAAGCCCCTGTATCTCTCTTGCTTCCTCCCGGCTGGCACATAGTCTCTGTCATCTTACCAACAACTGGACCACCTATCACACTCGCTGTCCCCAGTAGCGTTTAATTAACCCAGTGGTCGGCAAACGTTTTGCTGACTTTTCAGGTATGGTCAGGTCCGTTCCGGCTTAATTTTTGTTCTACTACTTTTCGTTCGATTCACGGACCACAGTGTGAGCGAGCTTGCTCTAACAGGGTTCTTTTGTCCACGGGCAGGTCAAAGTAAGGAAATTGAGAAAAAAAAAATTTTTAACTAGCGATTTGAAAATATCATTATCAGCATCTATGAATTTTTCCGATTTCGATGATATATTACTTGCCCAGAAAAATTGAAAATTTAAAAGAGTTTAATATCGAAGAACTTTAGTTCAATATTCAATTTAATACCAAATACTTCTCAAATTATCATCCTTTATAGACAAATTACGTGTCGTTGGAATCGAAAAAATACTTAGATTCCAAATACATTACTTTTAAATTGCGGATTGCAGAATTAAGAATTTTTTCCCCCATTTTCCAACAAAGGTCCCCTGAGGGAAGGGTTGGTTTGCCCAAGCTCGCAGGTACCTGACCAGAAAGTAGGTCGTTGGTCAGGCCGGTCAGGGTACACTGACTTGGTCAAGAGCGTGCCGACCACTGACTTAACCCCAAGGTACGCGAACTTCCAATGTAATAGTATATTATGCACCTAGGGGGAGAAAAAGTGCCTCTCCCCCTTGGTGCAAACGATATTTTTTATAACAAATGGATGATTTCAGACATTTCTCGAAATACAGTCATGATTTTAGTCCATATTAGATTTTGAATAAAGAAGCATGAAATTTATGTCAACTTATTCCAAATTACAAAAAATTCAATAAAAAAATTGCCGGGAAATTTTGGTAAATTTCCCAACATTCGATTTAAAAATATTTATACATTTTCGGTCATTTATGGTAATTTTACCGGTAAATATGATAAATTACCATAACTTACCCTATACTCGTTTTTAAAAATGTCCATAAATTTCCGGAAATTTATGAAAATGTATGGTCATTTATGGTAATTTTACCGGTAAATATGGTAAATTACCCAATTTCTTTTTAATTTCCATAAATTGCCGGAAATTTTCGGTCATTTACGGTAATTTTACAAGTGAATGTGGTAACTTAACATAAATTACCCGACATTCATTTTTAAAAATTTCCGGAAATTTATGAAAATTTTTGGTAATTTAAGGTAATTTGATCAGTTATATATGGATTTTCATTCTTCACCTCTGACGTAACTTTTCAGTCCCTGGGGAGTAAAAAGTAGAGCTTTAGCGCCGCTTCATAGGCGTCGAAAAGGGCTGAAATCATGCATGTGTCATAAAAATAGTATTAGCAATGAACCTTCCACTTTAATTTTGAAATTACTTTCCTTTTGTAAATTAGTTTCCCTCTCTCATTGAATGTAATAAATTTTGAATCAGCCAACCCAAAGACTGGCCTCAATTCATACAAAAACTTAAGGCCGCAACAATAGGAACACATTTGTGGAGGCGCTCATTAGTTCGGCTCGAAATTCGAGCTATATGTACCAAACACTGCGGGCATTTCAAGATGCAAACTTGATTAACACAAACATTGGATTAAAGTAAGGTTAGAGCTTGATACCACAGTAATCGGGACAGTTGCCCTATTCATTATTTTAACACACCAAAGCGAATGTTACATTTGCGAATGGATTTTTTTACTAATAACGGTAATATGGTTATAAATCCAGAATTTAAAAAAAATTTATAATAATATTAGTGAGAATTCTTTAGAATTAATTAATTATTGAAAACACATTTACATTCCCTGGTAGATATAATTTCTAAGAATTTGAACGACAAATGTTAAGAATTGCTATGAAAATTTCTAAGAAATTCGACGAAAATATCAAAATTTCTACGAATTTTTTATGCATCTTGGACTCAGGATTATCTGTTTTGAAATTGGCATCGCCTAAAATTTGTCAAACAGCGAAACCAAACCTTTATTTTGATGTCGTAGATTTTTATATTTTTTCTTCCAAAATAGTACGTATTCCTAACTGTGTGTAGAAATCTGTAACTTTATAGGAAAAGCTATGAAATACTACAAATACAGTTTTTTCCAAATTGCAAGTTCTCGCTATTATTTGCAGAAATTCGTAATTTTCTACAAAAACCTATGAATAATATGAAATAATAAACCTTCACCTGAAAACCTAAATTCTTCTACTTATTCCTAGAGAATTGTAATTATTTACAATTATGTGTAGAAGCTTGTAACATTTTAAGATAAAATATAAGAAAGTATAACTAGCTTTTTCAAATCGTAAACTTTCATTATTTTTGTAGAAATTCGTGATTTTCTATAAAAACCTATTAAAGAATATGAAAAATTAAACCCTTCTTATGTGGTTCTGTACTTTCCTATTTTTTCGTAAAAATCTGTAGTAATTCGTAATTGTGTATAGAAATTTGTAATTTTCTAAAAACAAAATATGAAAAAACACTATTTTTTCTAGACGCATATTTTCGTAAAATTTCATACAAAGCCCACATAGCACACTTCCAGAAAAAACCTTGTCTTTTCTTGGGAGTTGGTCCACGTGGCCAGAAGAAAAAGCATGGTATGTCCTAGGTTTAGACCTATGCTTAGATCTAGGTTAAAACATAGGTTCATGTC
>CAKNWT010285394.1:18682-29823 GCA_932066315.1 Andricus coriarius | reverse complement strand
ATTGATTTTACTCGATTTCGCGGGTAAAAACGTAATGAAAAGAGCTTCCAGACTTCAATGTACAGCGAAAATCGATTTTGTTCATAAATTTGCTTATAACAATTATACGGATTGCAGGGACTTCATCTAAGTTATCAGGATTTCTTAATCGATTGTAAATCTATCAGCTTTTCACCTTTTTGAGGTAATATCAATGAATGATGCAGAACAGGCAGCTCAAATATGAAAAATTATGGTTTTTTGGGATCTTGCAACTTAAACAATAAACAAACAGAGCCTTTTTTTGCAAAATCGGCCTGGACAGACATCTTAAGAATTTAATTAGCTTTAATTTAAAAAAAACGATGGAATCGGATAAAAAATGTAGGCTCTGAATCACTTTGAACCCCAATTTCCTAATTCGCCGCACTGTGGGGCGGTGAGAGTGAGAACCGTGGAGTGATTGTGTTGGTGTAACTGTTCTTTTGAATTTTGAGATATAGCTATAGGAAGGCAGGTAATCTTTTTCTGGAATGAATGTTTAGTTTTAAGCAGGTAGATCCAGGGGAAAATACTTTTTGCGCGCTTACGATATTTTGTCCTGGATGAAATTATCTTGCAACTTGTATAATTGTTCCCCTGATAAAAATATTGACTGACATATGAATGTGCTCGAGATAATAGAGATGTTCACGGAAGTGCACTTTTTATTAAGTTTATTTTTCCGTGAATTAGAATCTCGAGCACAGGGCCCCAAAAACAACTTGGGAAATTGCGTTAAATGTTGGCCATATTTTATGGACGGACACTTAACAATATATTTTTTTCACGTTAGTCTCTATGATGATTTGCGTTTTGATTGTTTATCTGGATATATTTGTAATTTGTTGCTCGAATTTTTTTCTTTTTGTCTTGTTTTTTTTCAGGATCTATTAACTGCTTTTTTATAGAAAGGGAAATGACCCCCTTCAGTAAATTCTTAAATTTGGAATATTAATTATCGGTCCTCCTTTTTTGCAACAGGATATCTTAACTACTGAAAATGTTATTGTTTGTTTTCAGTTTCGTTTGTTGTAAATCGAATTTCCTTGGATAAAAGTAATTTTTATTCTTTCTACAATAAGACTTATACCAAGAGAAAGTAATATGTATTGCTTTTGGATATCATTCTGATAAGAATTTTAACATCATTTTTATGTTAACAGGAACTATATGTAAGAGTAAAATAATATCAGCTGGATTGGCAGGTTTAAAGAATAAGGTGTGTTTAATTTTATATTTTTTAATTCAATGACTGTTTAATTTCTTATTGAATCGGAAAATCATGTTTTAATTTAAGAGATTTTATATACGAGATTCCATCTATAACTTTTAATGCTTGAGGAATTTTTGTCAACATAGGAAAAACTCGTGAAATTCACTTATAAATTCTAAGTCGTTAACGGCGTTGTGGTATTGGCGCCCCTTTTTTCGAATTGGGTAATTTTGAACTGATTTGACTTAAATTCTTTTAAATTAGTATCTATTTTAGTTTGAAATTCCACAATTTCAAGCAACATAATTTAAGAATTAGATATTGCAGGTTCAGTGGGGGGAATCCAAGATGTCTGCACGCCGAGGGCCAAATAATAATACCAATAATTGCATGGGGTAAAAGTTTATTTTTTGTTATTATTCAAAAGCTATTCAATTAGATAATAAAATCGATTAAAAAATGTGTAACGATCTTATTATTTAATTAAATAGCTTTTAAAAAATAAAAAATAATGTCCAAATACACTTATGTTTCAAAATAATTATTTTCTAAGTTATTGAAAAAAATAAAGTTTTATACAATGCAATTCGTACTATTGTTTGACCCTCGGCGTGCAGACGTCTTGACAGCTGACGTCACAACATGAAATACCTATTTTATCAAATTTGAATATTTCCAAATTTTTACTGATTTAGCTTCTAATGTCTTAATTCTAATTTCTAAAATCAGTTAATTTTTAAGACCTTGAATTTCAAATCTGCAATTAGTCATCAGATTTAAATGAAACTGAGTGAAATTATAGTGCTATATAAGCGAGATTTGGTGCCCAAAGGATTTTTGCAAATTTAATAAAATTACGGTAGTTACACCATGTTGAATTCTGTTGAATATTAATGCGCGATTACAATTAGTTAAGAATAGTTTCTGTTTATCAATTCTTTATACGATTTTTGTAAGCAAATGCACATTTGACCATTTTTTCATGAATAGACTTAATTTTTTTTGCGGAATGTACTGGAAATGTTTTGCTGAAGATCCCTTACTGTTATAATTTTCATAGTGACATGAACTGCTAATTATAATAAACACTTTTTATAAACAATTGCACTTCTAGCCACTTTTTTATGAATAGGCTTACTTTAAATTAAGAATTAACTAGAAATGGCTTGCCAAAAACTTCTTTGCTTTCATATTTTTCATACTGCCGAAAATTTTAAATTATAAAAACAATTTTTATAAAACAATGCAAATTTTGAAAATTTTTTCATGAATAGGCCTGATTTTTTTTGCTGAATTAACTAGAAATCAATTTCATGAAAAAACATCAAAATGTGCATTTGTCTATAAAAATGAACTATTTTTGTCAATTTAAAAAATATGACAGCAGAGAGTCCCTGATGAGACACTTGTTTTTTTTTCTGTGACGAAAAATTGCCAAATTGTCTATTTTTTTAAATAAAAATTGTTTTCGCAATTAACAGTTTTTGTCACTTTGGAAACAGGACAGCAAATAATCGGTTAAGATATTTCTAGTACATTCCGCAAAAAATTAAGTTTTTAGAGATTTAGCATAGTAATTACATGGGTAACCTAAATTACTATAATCAATTACTAGTAATTGGCATAATGAAATTATAAATTAGAGATACTCTAAATTTTTCAAAAATAAATTGAAATAGGGCTTTTCGAGAAAAACTGATTTGAAGCTGGTGAGTGTCATAAGTTAATATGTTATATATTTTTCCGTCAAATATAAAATTTACGGACTCCCGGTCATTTCGGGGACATAAAAGTATCAATAAATACTACATTTTGTTGAGGCCTGTAACGTGTCCTGATGATAAATTTTATTTAAAAATTGCCAACAGGTTTCGACTTAATATCAAATCTTTATCAAGGCATTATCGACTAATAAGGAAGAAGAAAACCGCTGCAGAATTTACTTGAAACTATTGTTATATTAAAAAGTAATAATTGTTATTGTTTTTAAAAAGTGTAAGTAGTTAGAAAAATTGTTGCAATTACTAAAGCCATATGGCTTGCAGAAAAAAAATTACAACCACAAATAATCAACATATCTCTTGGAAATTTTCCTACGAGATCATTTTCTTGAGCTTATCCAAATCGTAATTGTTATTTATAATGTATTCAACTACTCATGATTTTTAAATACGCCAACAATGATTCATTTTTAAAACAACAGTAGATTAAATTAAATTCTTTTTTAACACTTAGAAAAATATGTCTACAACAGTATGATGTAGCAACAAACTTCATATAATCTTCAGCGAGTTTATTTTTCCATATTAGTATGTAATGCCTTGATAAAAACTTGATATCAAGCAGAAACATGTTGGCAATTTTTTAATACGAATTTAAAATCAGAGCAGATAGAAGTATGGTTTTCTATCGAAAATCCAAAATCTAAGTTTTAGATCCTGAATCACATAATTGCGAATATCTCCTAAACTATGAGTGACAGAATGAGCCCCTTACTTGCGTAACGTCACAATTTATATTCTGAAACATCATTTGCTTTTTTTGTAGAGAATATTCGCTGCCGTATTAAATTACAAACTTCACACTTTTTCCCCCATTCCCCTGTTTCCCCCTTTTTTTAAAGAAGTTCTCTTTTTCCCCTGTTTTCAAGAAAGTTTCCCTTTTTCTCGTTTTTTTGCTTAAATAAGAGCTGAATAATAGATCCCATAAAAATGCAACTATTTTTCGTTAAAAGTTAATTCTTTTTAATTGAAAAGTCTACTACTATATTTTTGGTTGAAAACTGATTTCTGTTGGTCGAAAATGAAACTTTTTTGTTAAACATTCGTCTACTTTGATAAAAAACGGGTCGTTTTGGATTGAAAATTCACCTTTTTCGGTTAAAAATTCATCTTTTGTGTATAAAAGTTAATTCCTTTCGATTAAAAAGTCTAAAATTATATTTTTGGTCTAGAAGTACCTCCTTTGATCAAAAATTCTACTATTTGATTGAAAATTGAATTATTTTGTTTGAAATTCAACAGTTGTCGGTTGAATTTTAATCTTTAAAGTTTAAAAATTCGATCATTTAGTTGCAGATTCATATTTGTAGGTTTAAAATTCGTGTCTTTTGCTTGAAAATTTAACTATTTGGTTGTAAATGCAATTTTTTAATCGATAATTTTTTTTTCAATTCAATTATTTGGTTGAAAATTCATCTTTCATAGTTAAACATTCATCTTCCTTGGTTGGAAATAAACTTTTTTTCTGAAAATTGATCTTTTTCGATTCAAAAGTCAACTGTTTTCTAAAAAATTTGTATTTTTAGCGTGAAAACTCAACTCATTCGTTGAAAATCTATTTTTATTGAAAATTAATCCTTGCATGTTGAAAATTCAACTATTTTGTTGAAAATGCAATATATTTAGACTTAAAATCTGAAGAATATGTTACCTGCATTAATTTTAATTAAAAATAATTTTTTCCCCTATTATTCCTCTATTTTATTGAAGAATCACCCAATTTCCCCTTCATTAAGAGCATTCTGCGATGTGAAGTCTACAATAACTTTAAAAATAATTTATGTTATAATTTTACCTTGGAGTTCTAAAAAAAATTTAATCCTTTTTAAAATGTATAGAATAAAGTAATTAGGATTGACTAATTATTACACAGGACCACAAAATCTAAGCACTTGCAACACGGACCAGACTAGGTGGGTCTTATATTTTCGGGGTCGCTGAATACGAATCCGTTTGGCCCCATCAGGTCAGGGTCAAGGTCAATTCAAGGTCAAACTTACAAAACTCATCGCTAACCAAATAAGTCAGGGTTCTTATAGGTTTTCGGGGTCCCTGAACTCGAATTCGTTGTCGAGGTCAGTTCAAGGTCAAACTTACCAAATTCATCGCTATTCAATTAAGTCAGAGTATCTATTGGTTTTCAGGGTCTCTGAATTCAAATTCGTTGTCCGTTTGGTCCCGTCAGGTCAGGGTCAAGGTTAATTCATGGTCAAGCATACAAAATTTATCGCTATTCAAATAAGTCAGGGTTCTTGTAGGTTTTCGAGGTCGCTGAATTCGAATCCGTTGTCCGTTTGGTCCCATCAGGTTAGGGTCAAGGTGAGTTTAAGGTCAAACTTACAAAATTAATCGCTAACCAATTAAGTCAAGGTACCTATAGGTTTTCGGGGTCGCTGAATTTCAAATCCGTTGTCTGTTTGGTTTGACTTTGAACTGACTTTGACCCTGTCCTGATGGGACCAAAAGGACAACGGATTGGAATTCAAAGACCCCATAAACCCATAGGTACCCTGACTGAATTGGTTATCGATGAATTTGGTAAGTTTGACCTTGAACTGATCTTGACAACGGATTCAAATTCAGCGACCCCGAAAATCTATAGGTAGCATGACTCATTTGGTTAGCGATGGATTTTGTAGGTTTGACCTTAAATTGACGTTGACCCTGACCTGATGGGACCAAACGGATTTGAATTCAGCGATCCTGAAAACCTATATGTACCCTGACTTAATTGGTTAGTGATGAATTTTGTAAGTTTGACCTGTAACTGACCTGGACCCTGACCTGATGGGACCAAACGGACAACGGATTCGAATTCAGCGACCCCGAAAATATAAGATCCACCTAGTCTGTCCGTGCTGCAAGGTTTTAGATTTTGTGGTCCTGTGTTATTAACGCTTAAAAGTCAACCGGGAAATATGCAATTTTTGACCGAGAAAACCGGAAAAAAGCCTGGAATTTTTGGTTCAAGATTGAGTGGCCACTCTGTAAATTTCGAAAGCCTTATTTTGAAACTGGTTAATTTTGAAAGAATAAATAAATAATTAAAGAATGCTATATTTCTGGAGATGAATAATCTTGGGTGGCCGGATCGTTTTCGAATATTTAAATCAGTGCACTTTCGCCTGTCGGTGGAGGGTTGATATCGTGGTTTGGTGAAATAGAGAGTCAGAAAGGGAGGAAATGAGAAAGAGAACAAGAGAGAAAGAGAGAAAGCGAGAAAGAGAGATGAGTTCCACAGGATCGAACGAAATCCAGGTGCGGGGGAGCGCGTTACGTCATGTGTGAAATTACAATCACCCTCCTCCCTCCTTTCTCGCTAATGTGTTCACTCAACTCGCTTCAATATATTCCTATAGCTCTTGCCTCCTCTCGTACACCTGTAAAATATAGGCATATTCTCCTCCCATGTACGAAAATGTATTTTGTGATATAACCGGAGAGTCTCCAACAAAGAGCGTCTAAGAGGTTTTTATAAACTAATAACCAGCCCCTTTCACATTATACCTATAGAGCTTAACTTTATTACTCCATAGTTCAAAATGCATTAGTTTTTCTAATTTTCTCCCTTGTCATAGCACGGTGTGCCTGAACCAACATTAAAATGAAAGATCATACCACAGTAAAATTTTCTCTTGAATTCAATTTATAATTTTAATAATAGTGGTCAAAATAAAATCGAGCTAAATCCTCCGAGCCGTTTTTGAAATAAGACTTTTAAAAAGGGTTAAAAATGGAATTTTTTGAAGTATTTGTGATTTTTTTTGGACTTAATTGATGAAAATGTAAAACTAAATATAATATCGGTACTTATCAACAAGTAAACAAGCAATTGAATGGGTTTGACAGGTGTCGACCATTGTATGCTTTTAATGTTTTTAGTACTTTACTTGAATAATAAGAATGTGGTCTTGGAACCTAGCTTGAAACTTTGTCAGGTTTGCTACAGGTCAACTTTTTTTTGCAAATTCGCATTTTCGGATTGAAAACTCAATGGTTTTGCACAAAATTGTTCTTTTTGGCTTCAAAATTCACACGGCTTGGATCATATCATTTTTCTATTAACTAAAAAATCTATTTTAGTTAAAAATTCTTCTTTTTGATGTGAATATTAGTGCGTTTTGATTGAGTATTCATCAACAAATGCTTATTTTATGGTTTAATTCAACTTTTTTCTATTGAAAAGTTAAAATAATTTTTGGTAGAAATATCAACTATGACACTTTTCGTTGAGAATTCATTTTTTTTATCAGAGATTCATCACTTTCATTGAAAATTTAACTATTTTAATGAAGATTCCTTTTTTCTTGGTTGAGCATTAATTGTTTTAGCTGAAAACATAATTCTTCAATTTTTGGTTCAAAATTGATCTTTTCGAATTTGTAAAAATCAATTATTTGGTTTAAAATTCATTATTTTCCCCACTACTTTTTACTAGTTTTTTTTTGACTACACAATGCGACTTGCCTCATTTTTGCCAATTTCCTGTGGAATTCAAATTTTTCCGATGCCGCCATGTGACTTGCGTCAATGTGACTTGCCACAATGTAACTTGCCGCAAATGTGACTTATCGTGGGGTTTGCATGGTCCTAGGTGTAAGGTTGTTTTTTTACCCAAAAGAAAATTTTTTAACGGGCAGAGAAAATAAAAAATTGGCCAGGGAAAAGTCAGGGAACGTCAAAAAATTTCGAAATTGGGATTTTGTAGCAACCCTGTTTGTACTTAACCCAGGTGTTTCAAAGTCGGAATATACAGTTTCCATGGCCTGTTCACTGGAAAATACAAGGCCTTTTCCGTTGAATAATAACTTTTTTCTACAATTATCTCAGTAAAGTTCTTACATTAAAACACAGTGTAGTAAAGTTTAAAAATTTTAGACGACTTTATCAACAAATTATACATAAAGTACGCAAAATATCTTGTCAGGCACCTGTCCCACACTACAAATTCAATATGAAAAATTGCTAAATAATACACAATAATTAAATAAGTATTGCTTTATAAGTAGTATATTTTAAACTAACTAAAAAATAAAATAGAATTTTGGCAGTCATGCAATGAAATTGCTTTTAGCATATTATTTTTATAACTTTCTAGGGAATATTATTAAGAAAATAAAAAATTATCTTATTTAAAATCAAGCAAATTGATAGTTATTATCGATGCAAACAAAATTAACCCGAGTGAAATTATGAAGGGCGAGGGCCTATTCATCTTTTATTAGATTATCTTTTTCTTCAAAAATCTGATCGGAAATCGCTTTACAAATTTTTGGTCCTGGATGGCAAAATCTCGCCCATCTTTCATCTTTCAACCAATAAAACGCTACATTTTACATACTAAAGTAGTTGGACCTACTTTTTTTTCAGTGTACGATTTAGTGCGTTAAAATAGAATCTTGAAAAACTTCCGATTTTTAAATCTTTTAAATGCACATTGAACGTCAAAAAACAATTTGAAAAGTCCCACACGTACATATTTTTCACAAGCTTTATCCTTATTCAATTTAACATATACAAAGACTCAAGGTATTCTAATTGATGATATGATTTATTGTCTCCATTGTATACTTTTACAAGCTTTTACAATTTTTTTGTGCCCTCGTCAATTACAATACCAAATAAGATACATATAAATTCCCCTTTTTATTTTACATGGAAAATATTGACAGTTGAATAAGGTATTCTAATTATTTACACTATAAAAATTATTTAAGGGTACACCTGCAATGAGAAAAATTCTTAATTCTCAATAAAATATACTATTGAATCAATAAATCTCGTTTAAAAGCAGATATTTTATTGTATCAAATGTATATACTACAGAATTTATAGTACAGTACCCTCTCACTTATCGCGAGAGGTTGGGACTGGGATTCGCATTAAATGAGTTCCCCCACTACATCAAAAAACGTTTTTCCCTTGAGCTTTATCCTCATATTTGATTGGTTGAGAAAATCGAATCTATTCAAAAAAGTTCATGTCAAAATTTGACAGTTGATTAAACAAGTCAGAGAGAATATTCACAGGTCATTACACTAATTTTACCTACAAATCCTAAAAACGTAGTGTTGTCTTACAAGTGTTCTTTGAAGAAAAGTTTAATATTTGAGAATTCCGGATAGGCAGGCATTAAAGTTTTTGCTTTTTCGGTCTAGAATTGCTAGCCATTTATAAATTAGGTACTTAAAATGAAAGAAAGAATAAAGTAATTAACCCTCAAATTAACCTCTGAAGTATGTTACATGGAATGTCAATATTTAGAAAAAAAATTATGTTTACGCGCGAGCATTTTGTTTAATGCGTGCGCTTACATGTGTCGGCAGTGGGAGCAAAACAACTAGGGGAAGTCGCGACATCTGGTAGTGCGATAAGTGGGAGGGTACTGTATTACTATTGAACCGAATAGTGATGCTGTGCATTATATATATTTTACTTTACTACTGATTATTATATTAAATTTAATCAACAATTTTTATTAAATCTTCCTAATTAATTTTATAAGCAACAATTTGTTGTCTTTGAAAGTATTCTTTATCCCAAGACCCACCTCGATAGTGAGGACCTTCGTGCCTCTAAATGATGTACAAAGTACTTCAATTCAGCAAATTATGCGAGAATACTGTTGGCGCATGCGCACTGTAATACACATATATTTTGCGAATCGATGGAATGGACGTGCAAGCGAGCTTAGAGATGTCTAACTGCACAGCGGAAAAATTAAAATATTTAAAAAATTCGAAGCAAAGAATTATACACAAATTTGGCTGAAAAGCGCCATACGTGATCGGAAATTTAACAGTTGAATTTTCAAGCCAGAAAGACGAATTTTCTATAAAACAGTTGAATTTTCCACCCGGACATATAAATTTTCAACAAAAAAGTTCATTTTCAACCAAACAGTTGTATTTTCAACAAGGTACTTCAATTTTCAACTAAAGAGATGAATTTTCAACTAAAATATTATAAACTATTATATTTCAGCCTAAAAAAATTCCGTTACATCACCAGGATCAGTCTGCCCGATTTTATATGAAATCAGTCATTTATTATTTAAATTATGTTCAAGTCCTAATTTATGGATATACATATAGATTACAGGACAATTTGTATGGAAAAGTATAGGAGATGAAAACTGGATTCATATTTCATTTTGTTTGGAACACCACGTGACAGTTTTATTACTGGGCGGATGAGAATTCCGTTTGGAAATAAATAGGAAAGCGACAAAAGGCAGACGGCACCTCGTTGTCTAGGAAAGGCAGTGGTTAATTACAAAAAATCGTTGGATCATGAAAACCGTACGTTCGCGCCGAATCCTTTTTGTTGAGGCATTATTTCTTCTAGAGACGAAGCGCGCCCTCCGGAACAGACACGGCGTTGGTGCATTGGGGTCTCCTAATTCAATTTTCCTGAAATATTCAATTTCAAATTTATGAGTCTCGCACAGCAACCCATGAAACATCCGGAAAAATTCTCATTGGAAAATATGGATGAGTATTGCATCTGTTTCAATCGGTCGGACTTTTAGTGTACTCATTATGCTGACCTGAGGGTCATTGCATTTTATTTCGCCGAAGTCGATTGTGACCTAATTTAAAAAAAATGTTGATACTCAACTATAATAAAATTCAATGTTTTTTAAAATTATTTTTCATATAAATTTATCAAATTACTTTATTTTTATTTAGAACTTTGATTTTCAAAATGAAAATTTACATAAAATGTCACATTTATGTGCATTATAGAATAGACAGGCTGGCAATAGGTCTTGGAAAACCTGGAAATTAGCAGTAAGTCAGCGAAAAGTCAGGGATTTAAACGTAATCTTCCAAAAAGTCAGGGAATTTCTATGAGAGGCATTTTAAATAACTGTCAAGGATAATAAATTAAAAATTTAAATTTTTAAATGGTTTTACTCCGCTTATGAAAGATTCTATGTTAAAAATTTTACAAGATTAAAATTCTGGTCTTTGAATATTAATTGTCAGGAAGAATTTAGGGAATTTTGGAAATGATGTTTGTGCCCACCTTGATATATTCTTATTAGTAATATATTTGCTTTGGATTGATATTTCGTTTTTTAAGTTGCTTCCTCCTGAAGATTATATTTTTAGTTAATAATT
>CAKNWT010285394.1:159-18582 GCA_932066315.1 Andricus coriarius | reverse complement strand
TGAAGATTTAACTTTTTCATTTTTGATTGAAAATTTATGTTCTTGGTGAAAAATTCGTCTTTTTGGTAGAGAATTCATCTTTATAATAGGTAATGTTATACAATTCTCATGTTATACAAAAGTTTAGAGACGGTTGAATACGTCTAATTTGATTCAATTCAATTTTACACTGTAGCATTTAAGTTTTTCTTCATTCTACATAGTAAAATACAGTAATTTGACATATTTATGTAATAAATAAGTTAAAACAAACCAAATTTTACTATATTTTAAGTATCCAAATTTTTACATTCTCATCTAGAGAAGGTATTAGATTTGTGTAAAATTGCACCCCCCCCCCCGGTTTTTGTCGAATGTCCAAGTTTTGAGACCCCCTGAAACCAAAAAACCGGTTTTCATGAATGTGTCTGTCCATCTGTCTGTCTGTCTGCTAGTCTGTCTGTTGATTTTTAGTTTGCTACCACGATAACATTCGAAAGAATTGATCAATTCGATTTTCCTTTGGTATACTCTTTAAGTCTCCTAAACTAAAGGTCAAGTTCGTTAGCCAGCCATTTTCGATAAAAATTCGAAAAGTTAAAGCATTTTGAAAATTTTTGAGACCATTTTTTTCAAAATTTGAAAATTATATGTGCGGCCGTCCATAGTACTAAAAAATCCACACAATTTATCTAATGATATTTTCCGATAAAATAAAGATTTTCAGAGTTACAGCATTTTCAAAATCCAAAAAAAGAAACGAAATTTACATTTTCAGCCAAACGACGCACGATGCGAACAAAAGTCAAGATAAGGATAATGTTTCTTTTTGCACGCCTTACAAGATTATCATAAGGACTTTTTGAATTTTCTTGAAAAATCGAAAGTTTACATTTTTATTGCATAAAAAATAATTAAAAATCCAATTTTACGGCCAAACGATGCCAGATACAACAAATGATGATTGAACCAAGTTTGTGCTGAAAAAAGGATCTACAATTTTGTTATGGATCACTTTTTGATAGGATGTGTAGTTTTCGTTTTATTCGTAAAAAATAATTTTAACAGTGAAAAAATCTGTCCGAGTAGTGGGCACATTCTCATCAAAACTTTGCCTGTTTTATTTCTTTTTCATCTCGTGCGTGCTTTTTCACAATATTCCAGTGTTTTTATGTTCTCCATACCATTTCTAACGATTAAAAAAATAAAATAATCATCATTAATGCTCACTGTACTGAAAATTTGTATTTTTACATTCTCATTTAGAGAAGGTATTAGATTTGTAAAAAAAAATGAGTTTTTGGTTCCATGCCTAGAGGTAGGCCAGGAATTTGCAGATGGCAACATATACACTCCTACCTAATACAACGCTGCTGACGGCTGGTGACCTTCTCAGCATAAAACATCAACCAATTGCGACTCTCTCGGTTTCCAGTCCTTGTCGTACCCCCCCCCCCCCCCCTTCACCAGTTGAGTGTACAATCTAAACAATGAATACCACAAACAATAAAATAGCCTCGGAATAATAATGAAAAGCCAAACATTTAATTTTACGGTCAAACTATGCAAGATACGCAAAATGATGATTAAACAGAAATTGTGCACTAAAACAAGATCTACAATTTCGTTCTGGGATATGCCCGATAAGTGGGCACATTCTAATCAATACTTTGCTTATTTAATTTCTTTTTTATCTGGCGTGTTGGTTTTCAAAATTATTTACATCATATATATGTTCCAAAAACGATTTAGATACTTTTTTTCTCTTCTTTTCAGATAGTTGGAAAAAATCTGTCTCATTGTATGATTTATTAGAAAGATACTTTGATATTTTGCACATTTTTGGACTCCTCGAACAAACGCCGTTTCGAGAGTGTAAACCTTATGGAAAAACGATTTTTTAATTCGGTTTGTCTAGGTTTATTGCCACTTTATAGGTATGTGGTGCCATTTAGCGTGACTAGGTTGTGTCAAAGGCTTTGGAGGAACTAATCGCTGTCGATATTATTGATTTTACATCATATTTTGTACGTGTTGATCGATAAGGAGAGCGAAGTAAGTAAACATTGTTTGTCTTTTTGTTTCTAATTTTTTTCAGTGATGGAATTTCGAGAAATTTGAAACGGGCGTTTGTTGAGTAAAGTCTCACGGTCATTTTGTATCTTATAAATATAATGTTTGTAAAATTCCTATATTTTTGGGAATTTTCAATAATTTAGTAACTTTTCAATGTACAGAAATTTTTTTAAATCGAGTGATTTCACTAAAATATTAGCTTCTTCAATCTGCAGTATTTTGTGCGTTTTTCTAACGGTGTAAAAAAGTGGAACCCACTCATGTTTAAGAGTGAAATATTATTCTGAAATGAGTTGATTTTCGCTCATTTAGAGTGGCATTTTCACTGAAGCTAGATTTGCAGGATTTTCACTCATATTGAGTGAATCTTTCACTGGAAAAAATTTAGAGGGTACCTGTTCTTTTCACTGCTGCCATTGTTTTGACAAATATTTTTCTAGCAGCGTATAAAAATCGTGTGCATTTTTTGTTACTCTTACAGGAAAAACCATTGCAGATTTTGACAAGATTCCTTTGATTCAAGTGACACCGAAAGAACTTTCCGCAGAGAAAAACAACGATCACAAAAATTTGTTGTAGTTGAAGATATTCCAAAGTTTAATATTCCAAAGATATAGTCCAATTCGATTATTGTTATCAATATAAAAATAGCGGGAATTCATTTTTTACCTGATATCTGAACCTTAATCACAAAAATCATTATCATTTTCAACAGCAATAACAATAAACGATATTAAAATCAATAATAATATAATAGATCAGACTCAGGAAAATGCACTAGACAATAGATAATTAATTTTTCACGTCATAATAAATATACTCATTGAAAAATTATTATTGTATTTACTAGTATTTATTTATAGAATTGCACCGCAGACGAGGCGAAACTAAGCCGAGTGAATGCTTGCTGCTCGGGGTTAGGCCCTTTTGTTCGCCTGTACCCCCTTGGGTTAAGCCGGTGCTTAACTTTGATGTCTCATACATCGAAAACTATTTGACGGATTCGCATACAATTTTAAAGAACAACGTTTAAGAGTAAAGATTATTGATCATATATATCCAATATATTTTTTTCGGTAATGTCGAAAAACGCAAACGTTTTTCTGGCGTCCTGAAAAATTGGGAAAAACAGGGTTAGGCCCTTTTGTTCCCCGACCCTTCAATGGTCGTTGCGAAGTGCGACGACCAAATTGCACGCCGTAAGCATGCTCAAACTTTTGGGTTTCTATTATACGACGACCAGAAATGAGCATGGAGCGTGAGGATTACATGATTTCTAAAACAAATATCGAGCGCGAAGCGCGAGTGTCTTGATGAGAATGTGTTCCTTAAGGTCGATAGAACCTTAAGTAAATTAGTTCTTCTCTTTATGTAAAACTCACATAATTAAACCAAAAGCAGGTCATAACAATAGCGAGCACACGAAGTGCGAAACCCTAGAGGAACCGAGCTTAAAGCTTCAGGCAAATGTGTCCGAGCGCGTAGCGCGAGATGAATACTTAATCGGGCGCGAAGCGCGAGATCCGACAGGTGCATTAAAATATTTGTGAAATCTATTCTACAAGAGACACATAAATATTTCGGTAGACACAATTACAAAATGGTTAACAGTAAATGAAAATGCTTAAAAGTGAATGATTTTTAAATCTAGAACGTTCAATTGCTAAACAAGGTTATTTCGAAAATGGAAATGATTGCGATTTCAATAGTAATATTTTTAATTGTAGTAAAAGGTTGAAAGCCTAATTACAATATCGTTTAATTGATTAACATGATAACTCTGAAACGGATTATCTAAAATAAAAAACTGTCAAGATTTCATTAGTATATTTCTATATGAAGTTCGTGAACGAAGGGATTTTCATTTGGACCAAATTTTCCTGTTTTGGCTCAAAAATCGATTTTTATGAACCTCAAAAATCGAAATTTTAGGAAAAATTGACGCCATTATTTTAAAATCAAAATTTCTCTGAACGCTTCCTTCAAGAATTACGTATAGATATAGAAATATACTAATGACATCATGGTGTTTTTTTAATTTTAGACAATCCGTTCCAGAGTTATCGTGCTCTGAAACGGCCATATTTCGCCCAATTTTCAATATTTTTTAATGAAAAAGTTCCAAAAAATATGTAGTAATCGATGCACTGTAGTCCATTTCAATACAATTTTGTTAACATGACGAAAAATAATCTTGAAAATCCCTTAACATTACTAGATATAATCTCTTAAATATTGAAAAATTTATTACTGATTCTCTGTGAAATACCACTAATTAAAATTCAGAATCTATTTCGGCCCTCTATACGCTCACTTCTTTTCTAAATTTCAGGAATGCATTAAAATTTTCTCAATTAATTTCCCGGTTGCTTTTGGGTTGAAATACAAGCAGGTGAATTTAGTTGAGAGAGGTTGTATTGATTTTTATACCGTTGTTGTTAGAGCGTGCTTCAGCAGCCACCCGTTTATACACTCATTCGGTCGTACAATCACTCCCCACAGAATGGTGTATGTGTGTGTTACCAACTCTTTTATTTTTGTTTCTTTCTTTTGGTTTCTCTGTGGTTCGAGAGTTTCCCTTTCGTAATCGATTCGGGTGCCATAGCCTTTGTTTCTATTGTTTTTACAACAATTATTATTGGCAATGACTTTTTCGAGATAAAATGGCGAATTAATTTTGGGCACTCCACGTTTGCGGTTTATGGATCATCGATGATATCAGCATCACTTGACAGCTCATGAATTCTGCTTCATTTGAATTGGATATTGCAGTGCGGAACTCGACACTCATAATGAGACTGTCAGAGCTTGTTTGGAGCTTTACGAGATAATTTGGTAAATCATTTGTGCGAATCCAATTTCACGATTTTAAGATTTATCCACTGCATATGCGGTTGTTTTAGTCGTATATGTATGTGTATGTATGTAGATATACAAATTGGCACAAGCTCTCATAAAAAGGTAGGCCTACAAAACCGTAGGCCTATTTTTAGATGGCCCATTTTATAACGGGGCTGCCCAGCTGTCCACCGCCATATTTCTGAAATTCTAAGACGTGCAAGTAATTTATAGAGCATAACAGTTTTCTCCAGACCGGTATACGAACCCAGGGTGTCAGTATATTAAACCTTCACGCTATCCACTACACCGTAGGACTATCTACACCGTATCTATATAACAAAAATAGTAAATGTAGACGCCGCGCGCCTAAAAAAAGGGGTTCGTGGCCTATTAAGATTTTAAGTTTGTACACTGGAAATTGGATTGAATAAGTCCAGATTTACTGCGTTCCGAGAATTGATGCCGCGATGGTTTCGTGGTACGAGAGGATCACGCGCGTCTGGTGCGTGATATTATGTATTCCCATTGGAAATGGTTCGCACGGCCCTGCCTGTTTGTGTTTACGTTTGGACGGTCTGGATTTACCATCAAGGCTATTGCAAGGAATGCCTAAAATCGGTGGTAAATTCAATTTCCAGTGTAGTTTAAATTTTCCCCTACTCCTCCTCCTTTCCCCTATTTCTTCTCTTCTCCCATAATTGCCCACTCACCCATCCTACTATCTCTTCCTTCAATTCCCCTTAGTCCATTTCTCCCTCATCTACTTTCCCTTACACACCTCCCCATATTTCCCATCCCATCCCTCTCCTATTTACCATCCCCTCATTTCTCTTTACTCTCCCTTCTCATTTCTCCTTACTCCTCCTTCTTATTTCCCCATAGGCCTCTTTCTTATTCCATTTCCTCTCACCCCCATAATTCCTCTCCCCTCATTTCCGTACACGTACCCTACTTCTCTCCTTTTCGCTTTTTCTCCCCCCTGGTAATAAGTACGATGGACAGACGGACACCCGATCGAAACTATAAGGGTTTCTGCCCAGGGCTACGAAACCCTAAAAAGATAGATTTGACCCCTTGATAATAATCTACGGTAATTGTTTGATTTGGAAAGCTTTTAATTGTAAACTTATAAATGTATCAATTCTGAATTAGTCTTGGCACGCGAAAATGAAACCCTGTGTGTCGGAAATAAGTCCGGATGAGCTGCGAAAAGCAAAAGTTAGCTCCTTCGACAATGACTGATCTTCTACATTTCTGTAAAAATTTCTCTGCTTTTTCTTCTCGATGAGCTGTGGGCTGAGATTTTCAAAATCTGCTTTCTTTACTTGGGCTTTTAGATGTGGGGCATCTAGATAGAGTTATGTTGAGATTCAGGCCAATGGTATCGGCCATCTGCTCTGCGGCTTTGTAAAGGAACGCTCCTTTGCCAATCATCTCCTGTTTCCTGACTATTTTTTGGAGAGGATCTCTTCCATTTGTGACGATGTAAACTGTATCCAGGATAATTCAGTTAAAAAACATTGGAGGTTTAAAAGTCCGCGCCCGCCTTGACGGTGTGGCCGACAGATTGGAATACCAAATCTGTCGAAGAAGACGCTTGTATCTGCCTCAGGAACGCCTAGGTATGGATCTTCAGTGTCAAGGAGTCTAATAATATTCTTATCCACAAGTTTAGGGCCCCCGGGAACGCCAGTCATTCGTCCTCGCTTCAGATGAATCTTGGATAGAAGCATGCGATCTTTAGGTCATCCATTAGAATACTCATGGCTCATGGTATCGCCCTGAAAGACACCCCTCTAGAAGGTGACGCTGTTCGTTGTCATACAATAATTACGAGATGAGATAGCGAATCTAGTTTTCCAAAGGGGCATCAATCTCTCTATGTATCACACTATGTGTGATGAACCTTCAAGCTTTTCAACAGACAGATATTAAGTCTATGAGAGGTTGAATCGAAAGCTTTCTGGCAGTCAATCCAGCCCATTGACAGACAGTGATGGAGGTCTACTGCGTTTTTGCAGACGCACCTGTCAATTAGCAGGTTCACTCGGCAGCCCACTACACCTTTTTCGAGTCTCGTTGTTCGTACATCTCTCTCCACACAGGCCCAATTCTCCAAACAATCCTGTCATTCAGGATAGCTGTAAATATCTTATACAGCATGTTCAGACAATTTATTCACCTGCAGTTGCCTGGATTCGACAAGTCACCTTTCTTCGGTAGAAGTACAGCGCGCATTAACACCAGAAATTCTTGATATTATCCAGCCCTGCAGCGAAGCAAATCTTTGTACCCCTAAGTGTCCTCTTTACTTTTTTGGCAGCGATTTATCTCATTCCTCCTCAGAGGAACGCGCTATAAACCCTGCGTGAACAGGAATAATGCTGACATCGTAGCAGTCCAGAGAGTCACCCTAGAGTCAATTCGCCCAATCAATTTGAGCGTTTCGCAGCTTTGTCGTCGTGTTTACATGCAAATTATTTACAGCACCCCGAATTCCAGGGTGATTGGTACTGTTTGCCGATCTATTGTCAGGTGCTCTGCCCGTTCGATCGTTTTGACCCGCAATCTACAGATGGGCTTGGTAGTGCCATTGTGGTTCCCACGAGCAGCTAGGGAAAGGGTTTGTTCATCCTTGTCAAATCACCAAATGACAGTTGTCTATGCTTTGAGCTTTAATTTTAAAATTTCTGTGCACAAAGGTGGAGGAAGTACAAAGACCGAGCACTTTGCGCGAGAAAATTAGACTATCGAGCACGAAACTCGAGATCCAACAGACGCGCGCTCAAACTTGGGAGCCGCGATGAGAATCTGCCCGCGCGGTGGGCAGATTAAAAAAATTTAGAATAGGTGTCAAATCAACAAACTTGGGACAGCTTTTTTAAATACATTGAATTCTTGAAATAATGTTAATTGAACTCGATACAATGATTAAATTAGTTAAAACTCTAGAAATAAAATATAGTTGGCTTTTTTAATATGTGTAGAATGTTTCAGAAATAAATATGTACCTCTTCAGCTCATTGGGCATTTTTATTTATACATATTACAAACTGTACACAATAATTGAATCTGCATACACATTACTTGGAGATGCAGCGTATACGATTTTAAATTTCAATGCATAATGTGGCAAAGACATCATAAAGGCACAACAAGTGATATGAAAATCACCAACACAATAGGTTTAAAAAATCTCAAAGATTTCACGTTTTTTCAAGAAAAAGATTATTATTCTCTTTCCTTTTCGTTACTTCGCTGACTTTATTACTTGAATTTAGCAATGAGAAGTTCCTCAAAGAATACAAGAATCGAAGCACCTTATCCAGAAATTATTACACTGATAAGTAAATAAACCTTGATTAGTGGATTCATTTCTTGGATCACTTGCGAAGCTGTGTAGCTCTTATCATCTTGATGGCGGAGGACATCCATTTCCCATTTGCTGATTAAACCTGACTGAATCATCCTATGTATCTAATATCTGAAGTTTTCAAGGTAAGGTGAACCGGATTCGAGCACAAAATTTCCTATAGATACAAAGGTTCTTCAATAATCTTCATTATCGGTCGATCTTGTTCTTTATTGTATGAATCAATATAATACTCTACTGTTATTTTTCTCATAAAGTATGCAGATTTCCCTTCTTTAGCTAAACTTTAAATACAATCTTTATGTGTTTCAGCCCCCTGCTGTATTTTCTTCAACATATTAACAGTTGCATCATCTTTAGAGCTAGATACGATCTTCATCATGTTTGGGGAAACAACCAAATCAAGACTGGATTCATTTAGCCTCTTCAATGTGTTCAATTCGAGTTTTAGTTCCGACTGCAATTTCAAATCCGTCAATGTTGCATAGATAGTTGACGAGTAGAGGAAGCCGACGATGACTTTGCTTCTAAAAGTGATTGGCTCTTTTAGTTCTCGAGGTAGATCTGGTACTGAGTATCCCAATATAACTTCAAGCAACTTAGTACAATCCTAGTACTGCTGATCGAATTTCAAAATTCGTAAGAGAAGGTAAATCATCACGAGCAATAGAACAAGGGTGCCTGTTGTACTTAGAAAAGTCTGACCGATCCAAATCGAAACTGCTTGCTTCCTGAATATCGGCACTAATGCAGCAATGTAAGCTATTCCGAAATCGAGGTAATCACTGACTTCCTCTTGACATGCAGTTTTTCTCGAAAGAACACGGATGCTAATAACCTGTATCTGATTCTGAAACAACTTATAGTTAGTAAAATAGGTAAAGAAGGATTGTAACATTCATTATTTGGGACAGTAACTTTGTTATCAGAACATCTGTTCCACCCATCTCGATCCCACGACATGTTCAGTTTTGGCTTACAAAACTGCGCGACAGACTGTGCATTATTCCTACTTTTATTTCATAACCTCGCAAGTTGAGAAGTTTGTTTGGAAACATTTCTACATTTATTAAATACTCTTGATTGACGTAATCATCAGCAAACGGATTCAAGTAATGCAAAGTAGAAATATCATGATAATTTTCTTTTATATTACCTCCGTTTGTTTGTTGAGTTCGCACATCAATAATGCTGAGATCCAGGAACAAATTGCTCCACATGTTCCGAAGAAATTCTTCGTAGTCTGGCTTGTGGATGTCATCAGAGAAGTGGATGATCAGGCATTTAGGCCAAAATTGCGCTATTGATAAACTTTTGATGATCATCATTAATTCAGATACTACTCTGATGTTGAAACCATTATTTGTTTCCTCTATAATATTATAAACCTCGTCGTCGATCTTAGGTTCTTCATTGAAGCAAGATTTGTTAAATCAGGAATTCCTTTTCCGCACGCCTTCTTTTGATTGATGGATAAAAGAGGCATTCTTTGTCCAATTTCATGAGCAATTTTACTCATCCTTGAATCTTTCACACTTCCTTTAAAGATTAATATCGTTTGATACGCCTTAGGTCCAGTTGAGAGACTCTTAATGATTCCTCTCAACTAGGTCGATGGCTGAAGACTGTTGCACGAGTCATCTAAGACAACAATTAAATAGAGAATTTCAGTAAAACCTATATTAATTCGCATCTATGCGTTCTTTTAATTAACCCAGTAATTTTTACCGAAGAGATAGTATCCCTTTTCGTTCTATTCTAACTAAAGCAAACTAAAGAATGAAGGAATTCAGTATCATGCTTTGTGGTATTAGATGCGTGTGCGCGAGGCGATCAAAAAGTGGTATAAAGAAGTATAATTTCAAGAATTGACGTATATTATTTAAATACAATTTATCTGCATTGTGTCGAATGAATTTTCACATCAAGGGTATCTTCAAGTTTCGAGGTTTCAAAAAATCGATTTTTTTTGTTGCATATTTCGATTCTAGAAGTTATCAGAAACGTGCCCTGGCATAGCCGATTGAATCTTAAGTTTTTAAAATTATGTTTTATTACATCATTTATGTTTAAACGCGTTTTCCCAAAAGTCGTGTTTAAAAATATTTTGGTAAGTCTTCGAACAGAAATACAGTGAAGTCTCGCTTGTTTTAAGTCCCCCATACACTGTTACTTTAAGTTGTGCAGTTCCGCCACCTCTCACCACGGTCCCTGTCCGCTCTCTTCCGCGTCAATGGCTGACCAATTAAAAAGTGGCCCGAAGAGCGGAAAGCCCTCGTTGGTTTGAATTGAGTCTTATAACATGGCGTCATGGGAATGCAGATAACTTTTTGGAGAAGATATTCCAAACGTAAAATTAAGTCATAAATGTACGAATAGTCATATTTTTCAAGTGCAAAATGTATTTTCTCAGTCATGTTCCATTCTTTTGTCGATTGACGACCTTTCAGTGTCACGAAATAAAATAAAATATCCTAAATTTGAGGTTAGTGTATCAGATCGAATTGTTCAGAATCGGGTACTCTAACCTCATATTCCGGATAGTTGATTGCATTTCGTAAAACCAAAAGGTCATCAACCGATAAAAGAATGAAAGAGAATTGCGCAAATGGATTCTACACTTGAAAAATATTACTATTCAGACCTTTAAAACTTACTTTTACGTTTAGAATATTCTATCCAAAAAGGCGTATGCAATGTCATGTCGAGATGTACCAACTATTCTTTTGATGCACGCATTAAAATATCAAGTTATTCCATGTTGCAGTTACAGAATCATTTGCCACTCAAATATGCTTCCAAAATGTTTCTTAAAAGTGGGATGTTTTTAAATAAAATGTAGATGTTTATCTTCTTCATTCTTCTATTTTTTCTAGATTAGTTCTAATGTATGTAGAGATTATATTTCATAATAGTCTGCCCTGCGCCTGAGACTTGGGGAGAAGAGAGATTTTTTTCTTCTGATAAACAAAAATTCACATTTTTTCCAAAACGGCATAAAAGATGTGCAAAAATTCGAAGAAACAAAATTGTTTCTCTAAAAGTGTCCATCTTGAACCTTCAAAATAAAATGCAACGGATTTTGAAAGTGAACGAGAGCTTCCATCAGAATCAGCAAGAAGAAAGTAAATACCTAAATTTGATAAAAAAATATCTCTTTATTTTAACAAAAATGTTGACTATTTTAATAATCATTCGGAGAAATGTCCTCTTGTGACAAAAAATGTTTCTGGGCTTAAATGGAAATTCCTCTTTAATTGAAGTTGAGAGGATTTTCATTTGTCTCAAAAAGAATCTTTCCGCAGCAGAAAATTTCCTTATGCGACTAACTTTACCTAATCTTGCAGCAAAATAATTCTGTTTGTGTACAATACATATTCACGTCGTTCAAAACAAAACAGGCAAGAGGGCGATGCCTTTGTTTCAAGAAAACTTTTTGTCTGAGTGATCCGCGTTTTTAATTAAAAAAATGTAAGTACTCATAATGTACATCTGTGTCGTCTTATTCCCTTTGAAAATCCACGTATGTGACATATTTGACTCGAGCATGAACTGCCTGCCCTATATTTGAAATAAATTCGGTCTAAAATGTTTAAACCTTTTCAAAAATAATATAATACAGCAATTAGTATTGAAAAATTAATATTGTTAACGCTTCAAAGTCAACCAGGAAAAAAACCACCCTATGATTAAAAAATTACCAGTTTATGCAAAATAAGTATTAATCCAGTAGCCAGTAACACTTCAGTATGCACTAATAGTGCCGCTCAGTATTTTTAGTTTAAATAGTCCGCAAAAGTCCCCTGATTATGAAGATGAAGGGTATTTTTTCGAAATTCTGGTCATTTTTTGTTTAAACAATTTTTATTGACAATCTCATTAATTATAAACCAAAAATTTTCCTAAAATTATATTTGGAAAGCTCATTAAAAAAACAACTTTTTTGTTGTATAACATTTTTCATAGAGCGAACCGTTTTCAAGTGAGAGCGTAATTAACAATTGAATTTGCATTAAAATTGAAATATTTGCGGCTGAATATCTTGACACATATTGGATCGAAAAATTTCGAAGAAAATTTAAATAATTTCTCAGGGCACTTGCTCCACGTAGAAATAAGAAATTTTCCGTTGGAGCCAAAACTTTTGTTAATATTTAAGTGTTAAAATTTGTACTTTTTTAACAACTACGTGTACAATTTTGTGTACTTTTTAGTGAAAATCTTTATTTACAAGGTCGATGCTATAATTTTTGTTCAACTATTGATGAAATCACCCTGATTACAAATACTTTTTTTGCATTGCAAAAATCTCAGTTTTTTTCAATAACAATTTTGATAAACAAAAGAGTATGTTTGATAAATCTTTTGTTTTTAAATGTGGTTCTCAAATTGTATGAAAAAGGCAAACTTGGTCTCTTATAGATTTTCTTTTAATTCGAACCATTTGTCAACTATGGCCTTATAAACAATTAATTGCAAAATCATCTTTGGTTTGTACCATCTGCAATTTTACAATTAAGATTTTCAATTTTTTTAGTCATTTATCTCGTGGCTTGCAAATAATCTTTCTCTCTGTTACTTTTCTGAAAAAAATCTTTCTTTTGTTGATGTCAATGTTTTTAAACAAAAAAAAGATTTTTTCAGAGTAGTGACATAGAGAAAGATTATTATTGGGAAGCTACCAGATAAATAGCTAAAAAAAATCGCAAACCTTAAATATCAAATTTCAGCTTGCGCAGACCAATGTTTATTTTGCAAAATGTCTATAAGGCTATAATTAATAAAAAGAGTTTGAATTAAGAGCATATTTAAGAGAGATCAAGGTTTTTGATTCTGCCTGATATTAGAAACTCGAATAAAAAGAGCAGGTTTTGTTGTTAAACTATGTTTTTGTTGATAATAATTGTTATTAACAGAAAAAACGATTTTTTTAGAGTGGTGACAGTGAGAAAGATTATTGGAAAACTACCAGATAAATAACTAAAAAAAATTTAAAATCTTAATTGTAAAATTGCAGTTGGTACAGACCACAGATGATTTTGCAATTAATTGTTTATAAGGCCATAGTTGACAAATGGTTTCAATTAAAAGAAAATCTATAAGAGACAAAGTTTTCCTTTTTCATCCAATTTGAGAATCACGTTTAAAAACGAAAACTATCAAATATACGCTTTTGTTTATAAAAATTGTTATTGATAAAAAATTTGAGATTTTTGCAATGCAAAAAAAGTATTTGTAAACACGTGATTTCATAAATAGTTAGACAAAAATTATAGCCTCGCCCTTGTAAATAAAGTTTTTCACTGAGAAGTACAAAAGATTGTACACGTAGTTGTTAAAGAAGCACCAATTTTAACACTTAAATATTAACAAAAGTTTTGGCTCCATCGGAAAATTTCTTATTTCTACGTGGAGAAAGTGCCCTGAGCAATGATTTAAATTTTCTTGGAAATTTTTCGATCCAATATGTGTCGAGATATTCAGCCGCAAATATTTCAGTTTTAGTGCAAATTCAATTGTTTATAACGCTCTCACTTAAAAACGGTTTGCTCTATGAAAAATGTTATACAACATAAGAGTTTTTTCTAATGAGCTTTCCAAATATAATTTTAAGAAAATTTGTTGTTAATAATTAATGAGATTGTTAATCAAAATTGTTTAAGTAAAAAATACTGAACGGCACTATTAGTGCTTACAAAAGTATTTCTGGCTACTGGATTATATAGGAGAATTAAAATTAAATAAAAGCAATCGTCTCAATATAGTGAATTCCTCCTATTTATGTGCGCGATTCTCCAGAACCTTAAGATTTTCGTAAAATAAATTTTGTGAAATAAATAAATAGCGACACATACAACATTTCATATATTGCTTCTTTGGATGATTACAATATCATGTACAACCATTTACTTGATGAAACGGGCTATTAATGTGTTTTGAAAACTATGTAAGTCTCAGATTATTTACTGTATTTAAAAAATATTTAAACTAGTGAAATGCTATTTTCTTTTATAATTTCTAGACAGCTCAATATACACAATTTGTAAATGAATCATTCTCACCTTATCTTTCTCCTTTTTTATTCTCCTTAAAAATTATTTCTTCATGTTTTGTATATCATCATTTGAATATTTCAAACGTCTGTCAAAGTAAAAGGTTTTGAATTCCCAAGAAATTGCAAACTTCACACATTTCAATTTTTTATTTCGTTACACCAGCTACCGTGGCACCAGCGGGAATTAAAAAAAATTAATATTCCATATCAAAGTACACGGAAATTTCTATTCGAAACTTACGAATACATCTGTATAATTGAAAATAAGATAACTATGTATTTCATTCGTTTAAACTAATTTTGTAGCAAGCCTTTTCCGTTGCCTCAGCGAAACTTTATTTGTACCAACGCATTTTCTTATTTATACAAAGAAATAACTTTTCAGATATGAAGAATTCAAGAAAAGGCATGCATTAAGTTTAAAGATTAATGTTTATTAATTTAACTGGACTTTAGCATCACTTTTAAACAAAACACGTGATTTTCAATTTTTTATCTAATAAAATATACAAACGATAAGCTTTAAAATGTGTAAAAATGTGAAATGGACACTCTATAACAATGACATTTCGCATATATCAGACGTGAATTTACCACCTTTATTACACGTTTATGCATAAAAACTATTCGCCGATGTAATTTTTATCACGAATAAAAGGATCTGATATTCAATTAATCTTAATCCTGTCATCAAACGCCAATAAGTAACTGGGGCTTTAAATCTAAAGGTTACAGAGAATCGCCCATATAGTTTTTGCTGATTATTTTATCCTAGTTCGGAAAAGAAAGTTGAATCTCTTACAGAAATTTTAGCTTAAATTATGAGCACCGATTAAATGTGAAGGCATCATGGAACCAAAAAAATCTGCTTCACAACGAATGTGGAAAATTGACATTCCGAAGATGTTTAAAATTGATGTTTTACAAAAACCGTCTCTTTGCGGGAGTAATTGTATTATTTCAGTATTAAGATAGCTTTGAAAATTTATTTTTTGATATTGTCTAAAGTTTGACACCAATGGTTTCTCAATTTATAGAAACGAATTTTTCATAAATTTGAGAAAACCGAATACCCATGTCATAAAGTGTGAACCTGTCGCAGATAAAAAGAAAATTCTTTATTTTAGTTATGTTTTGTCAAATCTGATGTTATCGATAGAAAGCTTAGGGGAGATTCGGGTGGTACCGGTCACTTAGGCTTTTTTATTAATAGAGTAGCTGGTATCGATGGAAATTGTAATAGAAATGGTTGATTATAATGTTAGTGCTTCTACTAAGAACTCCAAAGCAGTTATTCAAAGAATAATTATACTAGAGAAAAAAAAGTGATTGTATAAATTCCGGAAAATAAACCAAGAATCTTACCATAAAAGTTGGACAAACACCACAAAATGCTCCTATTGCAATTCCTGAAAACAAAATAAAAATTTATTTCTTTGGACAAAAATAAAAAAGAGGAAAGAAAAATGAGAAGGCAACCAACCAAATCCCCCTCCTTCTCTTTTTTATTTCTTTCGTCTTTTTTATTTTTATTACTTTGAAATTACAATAAAAAAGCATGGATAATATTCACCAACGTTTCGGTGCTCACACAGCACTCTTATCAAGGTAAGAAAACTTAAACCAGGCGGGAACAGCAACGAAAATACGATGTTACCTCCTGGATACCTGAGAACTAAGTGTGATTTGAGAACCAAAAAAGATTATTAAAAAAGAATGGCGGGTCGACCCGACCACCGAGAAAATCGTAATATTTGGACAATGAAAGCTTCAAGGATTTATAATTTAGGACAAAAATAAGCACCAAAAATAAAAAAGCCAGAAAATGCATTGTTTACAAAGTAAGGTTATTCATTAGTTCTTGACAGAAACAAATTAAGTCGAACATGACAAAATCTGACCGGGGGTACCCGGAACGAAGTGAACAGGGCTACCCGACTGCGACATTTTCAAATAAAACTGCTATAAAGAAGAAAATAGTGAAATTATTAAACAAATATTACAGGTCACATAGTTCAGGAGTGATTTTATATTTACTAATAAAAACTAGTCTTATATTGTTTGTAGTTTTGCAAATATTTTATAAAAAGTTTGGTCCATATTTCACAAAATGCACCTCTTTGTTAGAGGTGAAATATGTAGATCGGATTTTCTTTTAAGCTAATGAGAGATGTGAGTCTCTGTTTTTAAAATTACTCTTGGGGGCAATTTTCAAAGATAAATATGTTGATTTACCATCGCAGAAAGTGTAGTTTATTCAAAATCGTGAGTGATCAAGACTACCCGACTCTACCCTGTATTATTTTTTCCCGTGGATAATACAAGAGTTTTATATAATAGAAAAAGAATTCTGTAGATCGGTGCAGGGTGTTGGTCGCTATTGTTCGTCCCTGACACCACCAAGAATGGAGGGGTAGGCGGTTAGGGGTTGCTTGCGCTGTTCTTCGCCACGTCACTAGCGCCACTGTGCCCCCTCCTAGAACTACCCTCGTTTTCATCTAACCTTATCATCGGGTTGGCTGCGTGTTTCGTGCGCTGTCACGTTTCTCTCTACATTCTCGCGTTGGCTATTCTTTTTGTTATTATTTTTTAATTTTCACGCATATTATTCGAGGTCGTACGCAATTACGCGAGAAATTTCGATTTTGCGTCAAATCCTGTTTGGGAAGAACAATCGTGTTGTGAAAACAGTGCAAAAAAGAAAGGAGAACGAATCCTGGAAGTGGATCCCGGGAATCCTGAGGAAGGACTACCAGCTGCTTAGCCTTCATGGCAAGTTAAACTTTTATATTTATTATTATTTTTATTTTTTTTCAGCTTTTGTCTGCTGTTACTTAGAGATCGATCCTCTCTGGCCTTGCCAATCTTAGATCTTGTTACATATATGAATGTTTGTTTAATAAACTTTATCAAGTGGTTTAATTGCAATTTTTTAGAAGAAAAAATATTTAGAGTTGTCTTAAATAAAAACTGGGAATAGAAATTAATAATTTAAAATTCATTTAAAATTGGAGAGGGTTTTACTTTTACATATATAATTTTATGAGATGCAAAAATAGAGTCTATATTTTTAAAGATGTTTTTGTCAATATAGTTATATACCACACGGGTTTTAAATTAGCTAAAATTATCACGCTGGGTCTGAACCAATTTAAAAAAGAAAGTTTCAAGTAAATAAGATTTTTTGTTTTGCTTATGGTAATGTGGCATGTCACGGACGTTTCAAGATGAAAATGAAAATAATCGGTCTGGCGCTTTTTGAACAAGATCGAGTATTGAGGTCCGGCAAATGTTGCCGTATTTAAATTTTCTTGATAGGGCAAACTTTTGCGTCAGTAAGAAACTTTCTGTTCCGATAATATTTTGTGCTACTTTGGATAAATAGTGAAATATTTTACTATTTTATCATGAAATGAGGAATATTAAGTTATAATTACACACAAAGTTTCATATAATCAAGAAAATTACACACTAAAAGCACACTAAAGAAGTGCGCATCGAATATTTTGCCGTATTTTAATTTTATAGTTCAACATTTTTTATCGTATTTTAATTTTGTAGTCCGGCATTTTTTGCCGGATTTAAATTTTCTAGTACGGAAAATTTTGCCAGACTTGAATTTTCTAGTACGGCAAATGTTGACATCAACCATTTTTTATCTTCAAATTATCCAAAAAGAGGTTCGAGATATGACAGATCACTATTCTGTGACCAGTCACTAACACTCGTATTTTTTAAAGGGAGACTTGGAAAAGGGGTTCGAGATGTGACAGATCTGTCTTCTGTGACCAGTCACTAACAGTCGTATTTTTTAATGGGAGACTTGGAAAACACTCTTCTGTGACCAGTCACTTACTTAAAGGGAGACTTGGAAAAGGGTTTCTAGATGTGACAGATCACTCTTCTGTGACCAGTCACTAACGCTCGTATTTTATAAAGGGAGACTTAAAAAACACTCTTCCGTGACCAGTTACTAGCAATTGTATTAAAAAAGGGATAGTTGGAAAAGGGTTTCTGGTGTGACAGATCACTCTTCTGTGACCAGTCACTTACGCTCGTATTTTTTAAAGGGAGACTTGGAAAATACTCTTCTGTGACC
>CAKNWT010285376.1:0-11819 GCA_932066315.1 Andricus coriarius | reverse complement strand
TTTCTTTTGTGGGGAGAAGCAAATGATGGAAGTCAGTCGGTTTTTTAGTGTTTTCAGTTGTTTTAGGTTTTTTCGTTTTCCTATTGTTCTGGGATCGGGAAGGGTTATCTGTCGTTTCGCGCGATGGGAGGGTAGGGGTACCAGTAGGAATGTCGTCTGATATGTTGGATGAAGAAAGAGCACGTTTGGATGCGTTTTGGTTTGGATTTAGATTAGGAAATTCCGTGTGAGATACTTCAATTAATGGATTAGGTTGATTATCGGTATTGTTTTGGTAGGGATCTATATTATGGGATTGTTGACTGCTGTTATTGTTAGATACGCAGTGTTTAGCGAGGTGTCCGGCTTGTTTACAAATAAAGCAGGTGGTACTTTCTGAGGCGATGAAGATTCGATAAGCGGTCTCTTCGTACTGAATAAGCATTGATTCTGGTAATTGGTTTACTTCTTCCGGTTGGATATACATTTGTCGACGGAAACTGAGTACGTGGGAGAATCCTTCTTCAGCAATGCCTGCTCTTAAGAAGGTTATTTTGGAAGATAGCTTAATTTCCTTTTTCTGTAGTTCTTCTTCAATTATCTCATGGGGGATTACTGGTGAAACATTTGAGAGAATGACTCTTTTTAATGGGCTAATTAGTGGTCGCATTGCTAAAAGCTGGTTTTCAACTAGGATGTCTTTATGATTTTCAGTGAGATTTTTTACAATTTCTTTACTGGAGAGAAAGAGACAAATTCTACCATTAGAAATCTTAGAAGCAAATCTTATATTTTCACTTTTGGTGAGGGTACCGAGGGCCTTCACATATGATTTTAATTCTATGCCTTCACAGGCTTCAATTAGTAAACCCTGTTCTTTTTTAGGAAAAATTTCAGAAGTGGCGGATGCGTAGTATTTTTTGTTGGATGAGCTGGTAGGTGTCATGTTAGGATTGGGGGTTAGGACGCGGGTTGCATTTTGGTGGGGGAGTGCAATTGCACTCCTCCTGAGTTTTTCAACAAATGATCTACGTTGTGGGGATTGTTATTCACGGACACAGACACTTTAAATTTCACTCGGGTTTGAAACGTCTAAACTCTCGAAACACTCGAACTATGATCGCTCGTCGTAAACACAACCTTTCGCGACGGTAGTTGAGCCAAGACCAACTGCTTTGTTATAAATGCATTTTTTGTGGAAGATTCATTATTTAGTTGAAAATTCATCTGAATGGTTGAAAATTTAAAATTTTTTTGAAAATTTTATATTTTTGGTAGAGAATTAATATTTTTAGTATAAAAAATTTAATGGTTTTTGTAGAAACTTCCTCTCTTTTTTGTTGAAAAATAATTATTTTTTACTCAAAATTTAACTTTTCCATTTTTAGTTGAAAATTAATCTTCTTTATCGAAATTCGTCTTTTTCGTTGAGAATTCATCTTCGTAAGTTGAAAATTCAACTATTTGGTTAAACATTGAACTAATTTGTTGAAAATTTAATTATTTTTTTGAAAATTTAATTCTTGGGTTGAAAATACAATTTTTTTTGGAAAACTCGTTTACTTTAGTTGAAATTTAATTTTTTACACTGAGAATGTAACTATCCCATTTTTGGATGAAATTATTTTTTTTAGATAAAAATTTCGTCTTTTTGGGTTGAAAATTAACTACTTTGGTAAAAATGCATTTTTTATAGAAGATTGATCACTTAGTTGAAAAATAATCTAATTGGTTGAAAAATGAAACAATTTTTGTTGAAAATTCGTCTTTTTCGTAGTTGAAAATTAAAAAGAATTCAAAGGAATTGAGATGAATTAAAAAATATTCAACATAATACAATAGAATTCAAAATAATTTAAAATCATTTAAAAGAATTCGAAATGATTTAAAAGAATTAAAAAAAAAGAATTGAAAAGCATTCAAAAGAATTGAGAAGAATTTAAAATGATTCAACAGAACCGAATAAAATTCCAAATATTTAAAAATAATTTAAACTAATTCAACAGTATCCAACCGAATTCTACAAAATTTGTATTAAAAACTAAAAAATTTTAAAAATTTAATTTAATTTAAAATTAATTTAATTAATTATTTTTAATTTTTTATTTAAAATTAATTTTAAATTATTAATTTAAAAATTTGAAAAATTAAAAAAATTAAAAGTATTTAAAAAATTAAAAATAATTCGAAAAGATGAAAAATAATTCAAAATAGTTTTAAGTGATTTTCAACTATTCAACAGAATTCAAAAGAATTTAAAATAAGTCAATGGAATCCAACAGAGAAAAAATTAAATATTATTCACAATATTTTAAAGAATTGAAAATAATTCAATAGAATTTAACAGAATTTCTCCAAATAATTTACAATAAGTCAAAATTATTCAAAATTTCTTCGATAAAAATATTTAATTATTGTATTTTCAATTAGTAAATAATATTGTTTAAAAAAATTTCTCGAGTTGTTTTAAATCTGGAATTTAAACAATTAACGAAATCATTTTTTAATCAATGTTATTTATTAATTCAAAATACAAGTGAAATATTGTGATATGTTTATTTTTTTTTTTAATTATTTTTTGAATTTAACAAAATATTGAATAAAAAATACATCGACCATTACACCAATTTTCCTTTGATCAAAATTTTTGATTCTTGTCTTTTTAATAAATAAATAATATTTATTTCAAAACGTTAAAAAAAATGTTCTCAACTCGGTAATTTTGTAATTCGGCAATTTTCTATCGGAATGTTTTTAATTCGGTAACATTATAATTTTTTCGGCAATTGTTCAATTCGGGATTTTTATATTTTGGAAATTTTATAATTTCGGGATTTTTTTGTTTCGAATATTATTTTCTTGGGACGACTGAAAAATCCTGGAAAATAAAAATCCCGACATTGTGAAATTTCCTAAACCAAAATAATCGAAATAGAAAATTTCCGAAATTATAAAATTGTCGCAATAGAAAAATTAAACTTATTTGAAAATGATCTGAGATAAAAATATTTATTTATTTTATTTTTAATGAATGAATAATATTTATTTAAAAAAAAAAACAGTTTTTTTAATTGAGAATTTTTTGAGAGTCGGGACAGTATTCAAAATAATTCAAAATGATTCAAAAGAATTCAAAATAATCCAAAATAATTCCGCGGAATCCAAGAAAATTCAGAAAAATTCATAATAATTCAAAATAAGTCATAATAATTCTAAGAATTTAGAATTAATTAAATTATTTAATTATTTAAAATTAAAATTTATATATTTTATATTAAAATATATTATTAAATATATTTTATATTAAAATATATTAATAAATATATTTTATATTAAAATTCTAGAAAAATACAATTCCCGGAATTTTAAAATATTACCGAATTTTAAAACTACCAAATAATAATATTCCCGATGGAAAAATGCCAAATTATAAAATATCTGACACTAGAAAGTTTCCAAATTTGAACAATTAAAAAAAAAAGTTTTTTAATATATATTATTCATTTAATAAAAATACAATAATGACATATTTCGATCAACAATTTTTTAATTTTTTAGATTATTGATTAAATATTTAATTATTGTATTCTTAATCAATAAATAATATTTGTTAAAAAACAATTTATTAATTTATTTTAATTAAAAAATTTTCTAGTATCGGGAGTTTTGAAATCCGGTTATATTATGAACTATTTGCGAATTTTATTATTCGAGATTTTTCTAATTGCAGATTTTTATATTACGGCAATTTTATCATTTCAAACATTATTTTACTTCAAAAATTTTCTTTTTTGGGAAATTCATTTTCGGTATTTTTCAATCGTCTTCATAACATTTGAAATTGAACGATTTCAAAAGCAAAAAAAAATAATTTATAAATTGTACCTATACTTTTCAAAATTCTTCTAAAATTAGACAATTTGAAAAATTATTTCTAATTCAACAAATAATGTATATGATTTCAAATTTCAAACGCAACAATTAAATTTACAAACGTTTAAAATCAAACAGTTTGAATAAATTCAATGTTTTCAGTGTGATAATGTAAAAATTCTTTCAAATTAAAAAACTGTTTGAATTCTATTAAATTATTTTGAATTCTGCTGGATACTATGGTAATATTTGTAATTCTTTTGATTATTCTGAATTATTTTGAATTAATACGAATTACATTGATTTTCAATTATGTAAGTTATTTTGAATTATTTTGAATTCTGTTTAATTATTATAAATTCTCAGAGTTATTCTGAATTATTTTGCATTATTTGGCATTTTTCTGAATTTTCCTGGATTCCGTAGAATTAGTTTGGATTTTTCTTAATTCTATTAAATTCTTTTGAATTCTTTTAAATCCTTTAGAATTATTTAGAATTTTTTTAGAATTCTTTTGGTTTCTGTTGAATGCTTTAAATTATTGTAAATTAATTTCAATTATGTTGAATCTTTTTATATCAAATTCAATTATTTTCCATTTTCTGGAATTCTTTCGAATTATTTGGAATCCTTTTTGAATAATTTCGACTTATTGTAAATTATTCGGAATTCTGTTAAAATCGGTTGAATTATTTTGAATTCTTTGAAATAGTGTGCATATTTTTTCTTTCTAATTTATTTTTCAGTGTTGTAAATTATTTTAAATCGTTTTGAATTATTTTGAATCCTGTTGAATTATTGAGAATTTTTTTAATTCGGTTGGATTTTGTTGAATTACTTTGAATTCTTTGAATTATTGTTAATTATTTTGAAATGTTTTGAATTCTGTTGGGTTATGTTGAATTATTTTTAATTTCCCTCAATTTTCTTGACTCTTTCGAATTATTTTGAATCCTTTTGAATTAATTTAACATTTTTTTAATTCTTTTATAATTCTGTCTGATTGTAAATTATTTGAAATTCTGTCGAGTTATCTAAATTCTTCTTAATTGTATTGTAAATTTAAACCAAAATTTAATTCGTTTAGATTCTGTTAAATTATTTTGAATTCTTTGAATTTTTATGATTTTTAAAAATTAATTGGATTTTGTTGAATTATTTTGAATTCTTTGAATTATTTTGCATTCTTTTAAACTCTGTCAAATTATTTTTAATTAGGGTTCATTCTTTTAAATTCTTTTGAATTATTTAGAATTCTGTTGGATTCTGTTGAATTATTTTGAATGCTTTCGAATAATTTAAAATTTTTTTGAATAATTTTGTCTTTTTGTAAATTCTTTTGAATTATGTTGGATCACTTTAAATCACTTTGTATTATTTTGAATTTATTTGAATTAATTGAAATCCTTTTGAATTATTTTCACTATTGTGAGTTATTTTAAAATATTTGAAATTCTGTCGAATTTTCTAAATTTTTCTTAATTTTTTGTATTCTTTTAGGATTGTTTTGAACCATTTTGAATTATTTGGACTTTTTTAAAATGATTTTAAAGTCTTGCAGATTCTGTTGAATTCTTTTGAACTCTTTGAATTATTGTAAATTTAAACCAAAATTTAGTTCGTTTGGATTCTGTTAAATTAATTTGAATTCTTTGATTTCTTGTGATTTTTTTTAATGAAATTGGATTTCGCTCAATTATTTTGAATTCTTTGAATTATTTTGCATTCTTTTGAATTCTGTTAAATTATTTTTAATTAGGGTTAATTATTTTTAATTCTTTTGAATTATTTAGAATTCTGTTGGGTTCTGTTGAATTATTTTGAATTCTTTCGAATAATTTTGAATTCTTTTGAATAATTTGGACTTTTTGTAATTTTTTTTGAATTTTGTTGAACCACTTTAAATCACTTTGTATTATTTTGAATTCATTCGAATTATTTCCTATCCTTTTGAATTACTTTGACTGTTGTGAATTATTTTAAATTATTTAGAATTCTGTCCAATCTGCTAAATTTGTTAGAATTCGGTTGGATTATATTGAATTAGTTTGAAACATTTGAATTATTGTGAATTGATGTAAATTATTTTGAATTATTTGAAATTCTGTCCGATTCTGATGACATATTTTGAATTCTTTTGAGTATGGTGAATTATTTTGAATTTTTTAGAATTCGGTTGGATTATATTGGATTAGCTTGAGATATTTGAATTATTTTCAATTTTTTTGAAATATCTTAAACGCTGTTGGGTTCTTTTGAATAATTTTGAATTTTCTTCTATTTTTTTTAATTCTTTTAAATTATTTTCAATTCTTGGGAATTCTTTTGAATCATTTTGAATTATTTTAGATTATTTTAACTATTTTGAATTTTTTGGGGTTTTGTTCTATTATTTGGTATTCTTAGAATTATTTTGCATTTTTTAAAATTCTGTTGAATAATTTTGAATTATTATGAATTTTTTAGAATTCGGTTGTATTATATTGGATTAGCTTCGAATATTTGAATTATTGTTAATTGTTTTGAAATATCTTAAACTCTGTTGGGTTCTTTTAAATTATTTAAAATTTTCTTCTATTCTTTTGAATTCTTTTAAATTATTTTCAATTCCTGGGAATCCTTTTAAATCATTTTGAATTATTTTAATTATTTTGAATTTTGTTGGGTTTTGTTCTATTATTTGGAATTCTTAGAATTATTTTGCATTTTTTTAAATTCTGTTGAATAATTTTGAATTATTTTGTATTCTGTCGGATTCTACTGAATATTTTTCATTTCTTTTAAATGATTGTGCATTTTTTTTGTAATTCAGTTGGATTCTGTTGAATTAGCTTGAATTCCTTTTAGTGCTTTGGTCTATTGTGAATTATTTCAAATTTATTGAATTATTGCGAAAGAAAAAGATATTGGGTTGGATTCTGTTGAATTATTTTGAATTCCTTTGAATTCCTTGAATTATCATAAAACATTTTGAATTCGTAGAATAATTTTGCATTTTTAAAATTCTGTTGAATTATTATTATGCATTGTTTTAAATTATTTTCTAATTGTTTTGAATTATGCTGATATATTTTGATTTACGGATACATTTTTTACAGAATTCTGTGAATTCTTTTCCATTAATTTGAATTCTGTTCAGTTATTATAAATTATTTTAAACGACTTAGTTCTAAAACGGGCGGGAAGCCCCTCGGACTCCAGGCCTCTTGGTGAAGCCCAGTGCAGTGCTCCCAATTTTGCTCCCCAACTTCACTGCGCATGCGTTGCATCGGCAATCTTATTGGCTGTGAATGGCGCGCTTTTTTAAAAGTATTACATGATGAATACATTTTATAATAAATCATCATTGTGGAAATAATAACAATTAATTTTTAGATCACAAAAAAGTCTTTTAAAGTGCAAGATGAAATAATTATTTGTTTTTACTCTTTACAAATAAATTATTCATTTTAAATTCAAAGGAAGGAATACTTTTTTCACCAATGTAAATTTTGAATCATTCATAGTATTTTTTTTACTTGGTAATTATTTCATATTGTAAAAAATTGATTTGCATATTTAATCATTTCAAATAAGCGCGCGATCAAAGCCCATTGAGGCTGCTGGTGTGACGCATGCGCAGTGCGGTCGAGGAGCCAAATTGGGAGCACTGGCCCAGTGGTACCAACAGACCGCGACGTTTCAACTGCGCATGCGTCGCATAAAGAAGGAGCGACAAAGAGAACATCAGTTTTCTTCCTTACTCCACCATTCCGCGACGCATGCGCAGTTGACAAAGTCGCGGTCCGTTAACACCACTGGTGAAGCCTAGTATGCAAAATCGCGCTGCGATTTGGAATGCTGATAAATCCTTTGAATCACTTTGCATGATGTATTTCGAATTATTTTGGATTCTTTTAAATTACTTTGGATCATTATAAATTATTTTAAAGTATTTTGAATTATTTCAATTAATTCTGAATTATTTTGATTGATAAACAAATCTTTGTTTTTTTTTACAGAATCGGCACCCATGATTGCAGGAGGTCCCAAAGATGCCAAAGAAGCCAAAGATGCCAAAGATACCAAAGACACCAAAGATACGAAAGATACCAAAGACAAGGGTTTTATGGGAACTCTAACTGGAATGTTTGATGGCGTTCGGAAGGGAATGGCAGAAAACGTAAAATTAATTGAGGACAATGTAGACAATTTCGGCAAAATTGTTCAAGACAACATCAACGATTTCGGCAAAGGAGTACAAGACAATGTTGAAGGATTTGAGAAAAATGTTGACTCAGCTCGCAAGGTGGTTACAGACAACGTCAAATTATTTGCGGACGACATAGATGATTTCGGCAAAGGAGTTGAGCATAATGTAGAAAACTTTGGCAAGGGTCTGGAAGAAAATTATCAAGGACTTGAGAAAAATGTAGATTATGTTCGCAAGGCATTTTCAGACGGGTCACGTGCAGTAGCGGACAACGTAAAAAATATGGGCAAAGGATTTAAGGACGGTGTAGACAACTTTGGCAAAGGAGTGGGAAACAATTATAAAGAATTTGAAAAAAATGTAGAGAATACTCGCAAGACAGTTACGGACGACGTGAAAATATTGGGGGATGATGTGAACGATTTTGGCAAAGGATTTGAGGACAGTTTTAACGATTTCGGCAAAGGAGTGGAAGGCAGTTTTCGAGGAATTGGAAAAAATGTAGACGGCTTTCGCAAGGTAATTGTAGACAAAGCACAATCATTTGGAAGCAAGGTAAATAATATTGGCAAAGGAGATCAGGACAAAGGAGCTCAGGACAAAGGAGCTCAAGACAAAGAAAAGGATACTGGCAAAGGAGTTAAAAGTAAAGCAGATGATTCAAGCAAAGGAGTGGAAGACAACGTGAATGATATTGGCAAAGGAGGTAAGGACAAAGTAAACGATGTTGGCAAAGGAGTGGAAGTCAGCGTGAACGATATTGGCAAAGGAGGTAAGGACAAAGCAGACGATTTGGGCAAAGGTGTTAAGGGCAAGCCAGAAGATTTTGGCAAAGGAGTGGAAGACAACATGAACCATTTTCGCAAGGGAGTTGAAGACTCCACCCAAACAATTGGGAGCAACGTAAACGATATCAGCAAAGGAGTTAAGGACAAAGCAGACGATTTGGGAAAAGGAGTTAAGAACAAAGCAGAAGATTTTGGCACAGGAGTTAAGGACAAAGCAGAAGATCTTAGCAAAGGAGTTAAGGACAACGCAGACGATTTTGGCAAAAGTGTTAAGGACAAAGCAGACGGTTTTGGCAAAGTAGTGGACGACTATACCCAGGCAATTGGAAACAACGTGAACAATATTGGCAAAGGAGTTCAGGACAATCTTAACGGGTTTGGCAAAGGAGTGGAAGACAACGTGAACAATCTTCGCAAGGGAGTTGAAGACACTACCCAAAAAATTGGGAGCAACGTCAACGATTTTGGCAAAGGAGTTAAGGACAAAGTAGACGGTTTTGGCAAAGTTGTTAAGGACAAAGTAGAAGATGTTGGCAAAGGAGTTGGAGACAACATGGACCATTTTCGCAAGGGAGTTGAAGACTATACCCACACAATTGGGGACAACATGAACAATATTGGCAAAGGAGTTCAGGACAATGTTAACGGGTTTGGAAAAGGAGTGGAAGACAACGTGAACAATCTTCGCAAGGGAGTTGAAGACTATTCCCAAAAAATTGGGGACAACGTAAACAATATTGGCAAAGGAGTTCAGGAAAAAGTAAAAGATGTTAGCAAAGGAGTGGGAGACAACGTGAACAATCTTCGCAAGGGAGTTGAAGACTATAGCCAAAAAATTGGGGACAACGTAAACGATATTGGCAAAGGTATTCAGCACAATGTAAAGGATCTTGGCAAAGGTGTTGGAGACAACATGGACAATTTTCGCAAGGGAGTTGAAGGCTATTCCCAAACAGTTGGGGACAACGTGAACAACATGAGCAAAGGTATTCAGGACGGTGTAAAGGATTTCGGCAAACAAGTTGGAAACGAAGGACATCAGGCTCAGAGTGGAAATGAAGACAACGGAAAACAAGTTCGTAATGAAGATGAAAATAGTACACTAATATTTTTATCAAAATTAAACAATCTTGGTGATGGAATTGAAGATAGTATAAATTATTTTAGGAAAGGACTGAAAGGCGACCATAAAGGATTTGAAGACAACGGACACGATTTTGGCGAAGGAAATGGTGACAACGGAAACGAGTATGGCGAAGGAAATGGTGATTCTAACGGACCTGAAGAAAGTATTACCCAAATTAGCAAAATCTTTCCATCGAAAAGAATATATATTACCACACAACACAAAAATGGTGTAACTCATATTCATAAACGTATCGAAACTGTCATAAAGCCATGCGAAATTTGTAATGATCATTTAACTAACATTTAACGTTGTTTTCTCTTCTTCATGCATCTCGTAGGTATCAATCATTTCGTACATTTACCTTGTAGCAATGATAGTACTTAATAATTCTTGTAAAAAATTTTGAATACCATATTATAGAATTAAATTAATGTTTATCTGGTTTGATTGCAGATTTAGTGTGATTAAAATGACTTAATATTATCTTCTCATAACTACTTGGAACCTATCTATATTATGTAACCAGTTCACAAATAAAGATACAATTCGTGAATTTTAAGTTTTTATCACTTACACTACAAATTTTTTTCAAATCTAAGATTCGGTTCCAGTTTGACTAAATTTAGTTGAAATGACAAGGATTTCTTGTCAACCAAATTATGGGCAAACAATTGATTCAACTGCACTCTGGTTAATAATGATGAACATACTGTTTGCCGTTTTTTATCGCCAAAAGATGTTGTGTGGAGTATTTTCGTCGGAATCTCGATGGTTTAGATTATTTTGAAATATTTTCAATAATAGTGAAGTCGATAAAAATGGACCAAGGAAAAGAAATATTTTCGGAAACTGTGATGATAAGTTTCAAAATTCAGAACAATCATTGGTCAACAATGCTATTCCTCATTGAACCACCGCATTGTAAAACGGGGCGATTTATTTATTCAATAAATTATTTAAGCTGGTGGGAAACATTAAATAATCGAATTTGCAAAATTATTTGTTATGGAATACTTTTTTTAAAGATAGAAACCATTTTTTCTTCCTGATATATTAATCTAAATTTTATAAAAAAATTTATTTATAATTTTATAGTCAGTAACTTATCATCCGTTTGGCTGATATTAGAGAATAATTAAGCAAATAAAAGAATGCTGATTCATCTCTGGAACGAAATTTTTTTTATTAAAAAATGCAAACATCTGTGTCTGGCTCTGACGCAAACACAGAGTAATAAGTTTATAATAAATTTCCTATATAATTGTCAATTTTGGAAATATTTTAATATCCATTAAAATCTTTGAAATCTTGTGAAATTCCTTAAAATACCTTAAAATCTACTGAAATTTAATTTAATTACATCTATTTTCAAAAGTTCTCTAGAAATATTTTTAAATCGAGTTTTAAATCTTTGGATATCCTAAATTTTTTGTTGAAATTTTAAATCTCTTGAAATTCTTTAGTCTGTTGAAATATTTTAAAATAGTTGAAATTTTTTCCCTTTTTTGGTTTGAAAATTAATCTCTTTTGGTTTGAAAATAACTTTTTTGCTGAAAATTTACATCTTCGGACTGAAATTTTAACGAGCTTGTAGAAAATTCTTATTTCCGGATCGGAAATTCAACAATTTGGTAGAAAATCAAACTATTTGTTCGAAATTTAAACTACTTTGATAAAAATCTATTTATTAATTGAAGATTCATAATTATAATTAAAAATTTATTTTTTTGTTGAAAATTCAACTGCTTTGTTGGTTGGAAATTAATTTTTTTTTACTAAAAATTTAACTATTCCATTTTTAGTTGAAAATTTATCTTTTTGAGTTAAAAATTCAATTCATGGTTGCAAGTTTACCTAC
>CAKNWT010285373.1:0-23873 GCA_932066315.1 Andricus coriarius | reverse complement strand
ACCGTGATATATATCTATAGATACATACATAGATATAATGTGCAATGTTTGAATATTAGTAGACGTTTATTGTCTACGTTTAATATGTTAAAGACATACCATTAAAATATAGAATTTACCTTTATGGGTATTTTCACTGCACACATATACTCGAAGTGGCGAATACAACCATAAATTAAATGATTCTGCCACATAAGGTTAAATGTTTCTGTTATGCAAAATGCTCCACCGAGAGAGAGCGAATTATTTTTATATCAATATCATTGAAAGCCTGTTTTATAGGTATATCAATCACATTCTGTATTTTTATTATGAAATAAAGATAATAGCATAATAATCCTTAAGCTTTCCAATCCAATAAAGATTTATTAGATGAACTTGTCTTTTGCCATAAATAAAACACTGGGTATTTAAAAGCTATCATTGGCTTTGGTTTATCGAGTTTTTTTATTCGTTTCCAATTAAATAAATTTTAGATGTTGAAGCTAAGCTAATTGATTTTAAAGTAATTGATAGTCCTAAGCACTTAATTCTTATGAAATTAAACGTATTTTGTAAAACATGTCAAATTCTATTTTTATATTTTACTTACAACACGAAATGAATAAGATTGAAACTTTGCAATCATGATATTCTGATTTTCCTAAATGAATATTTGGAAGGCAGGAAATATATTAGCTTAAATTTGACCACGAAATCTTTTCGAATGAGTCTATCAACCCGAAAGTTGGAATCAGCTTTCTATGGATTCGAGTCACGGAAGCCTTCAAAGGTTAATTGCAGGAACAGATGGCATGCTAATAACAGAAAACCAGTAACGGTTATCAGAGGCGATTTGGGAAACAAATATTTTTGGCATATTGCTTATTTTTAATAATTAAATTCAAGTTTGGACATTGTTTACTTTCATGACTTTTCCTAATTTCGGAGTAAGTCGTTTAAACCCTTTTGGAAAATCTTCTGGAGTGTCTAAAAGTAAAATACACTCAGGGGAGATCCAAGAAGTTTAATATTTTCCCCCCAAAAAAACGACAACAGCAATTTTCTGAATTTTAAATTTGTAAAAATCATGTTCATAACTAATTCTATTCTCGTTAAATTAAAACCACGTATACTAACGTTCTTAGAGGTGCTGATTACAAATGCAACCTCGAAATTATTCGAAAATTTAATAATTAAGTGAGCTTACCTGTAAGTGAAGTTTTATTATAATTTTATGAAGACTCTTCTGTGAATAGATCAACATGTACTACCCCCACTTTACACCATGCTAGCGCAATTTAATAAAAAATATATATCACAATTCAAAATTCACGCTTTACTACAGCGTCACGCACACTCGATCCTTACTGCACTTGGATAAGGTATAAATTTTCTTCAAAGTACACTGGGAATTTCATTTACGTCCGGTTCGGGAATGCTCCTAAATGGCCTTGACTTAAGGCGAACACAACCTTCGCTCGCTCAGAACGTAAACAGTCAGCGGCGTGTGAACCATTTCATAACATTATGCAATATACGCGCGTGAGAACCCGCGCAACTGATCCTTTATCCCTACGCTGCTGGTGATTGCGCACAGTTGAGCAACCCCCTCTCAACCCCGAGGGGCTCCGCGCCAGCTCGAAACCGCCGCGGCAGCAATTGGCGGAACGACTTAAATGGAAGAGACTTAAATGGGATTCCCAGTGTATTGCTGTAATTACGCAGAAAAAAACACAAAAATATAATATTTGTGCGCTATTTTTCAGAGAAAAAATATCCCTATACTTGGGCTGTACTGCATTTTGAAGCGATTATCTAAGAAGTTAGATAAAGGGATAGTGTATGTACTGTACAGCATGAGATTGATCTATTCAGAGAAGGTGTTTTATACAATTATAATAGAACTTTACTTATAGGTAGGTTTGTTTAATTATTATTGAATTGTATTTCGCGCTGCTTTCTCTAGATCAACATGAAGATGTTTAAAGTGAATCGCAGTAACAATAAAGCATTAGGAAGGTTCAAATAGACATTCGAATGCATGTGTGAACATGCTTGCAGAAATTTCCTCGAACAAGGTGATAGGTGCATGTACTACACATGAAAACTAATGTACACAAACCTTACATCCTGGGTATGCAAGTGGAAATCCTGGCCAATCACTTTCGGTGTTAGTAGCAACGATATAAGGGACTTTACTAATGGAGAAATATTGCACTATCAATTTTTCGGGTGATTCACTGGTGATACTTTTGTCAGTTGTCTCAATACTCCTTCGATGACTCTGCTCAATTTCATCTACTGTAGTATGCGTTCAAATCTCATATCCTTTGAAAATATTAACAGAAAGGTTATAAATTTATGGAACCGTCTATTTTGTTTTGCAATCATGTATCAATACTTCAATATTTTATGCTGTACCTCCAAGGACATGTTCGTAATACACTGTAAAAACTATGGTTCGATTTTAACTAGGCATCATTTTTTTAGCATCCTGTTATAATAACAAGTCATCTTGTTTTGAGGCCGTCGTCTGTACTATTTTACTTTGCTAACTTCAAATTGAAAAGTGGTACGCACTAGCGAACTAAAATAATGCACAGGAAGTATTGTTTTAATTGCTTTCAGCTTCATGCTTACAAGAAACAGAAAACATTTTAAACAGCAAAAATTTGATTCTAACTTCGGTCCTGTTTTGATCCAAAAAAGTTGTAATAAAACATCTTTTAGTGGCATCAAAATAAAGTTAAATTAGAATAGAGCCGCCAAAAACTATATTTCTGGAGGACTGTTTCAATACCGAAAACTAGCCTTGAAATGATACTTTTTTACAGTGTAAGTGCAAGACCACATCTGTAGCAGTAGGCCCACTGTTGACAACGATTTTCATGTGTTGTCAAAAGTACTCACCGTAAAGCTGAAGCTCTTCATCATCAGAACACCAAGGGCGAAACTTTAGTAAGCAATGTGCGAACTTGTCAATATCCTTCATTTCCAGCAGGGTCTTGCATGCCTTGTACACTTCCGCCTGCTTCAGGGTATTCTTAACTTTTGATTTTATATTCTGTTTCCAGTTCTCATCTTCATGCCAGATACAGAGCAATCTATTGTTTGTTTTTCTCATAATTGTGCACCAAGCATTGCAAAAAGTTGGTGTGTCACCACTCATCCTGCTCCCGAATGATCTACTGTTAGAATGGTTGATAACTAAAAATCGTGTGCTGTGGTTTCATGATTGCTGTCCAATAAAATTTGTTTAGTCTTTACTTGCTTCACTATTAGTTGTTGATACTTTGACATTATAACTATAGTAGCTTGACATTTTCGACATCCAATATTTTATGAGGATCACCTGTGCCGTGTTTTTTACAAAAAAGAAGTATTGAACAATCGTCATGCAGAAATTTTTGCTGTCCTACCCACAAGTCCACGCTAATAACGTCATTTTTATTTGCAGTATCCTGATTTAGATCAAACTCCTTTGTGATGTCGTAGAAGTTCTTTTTTTCGACCAAATGTATCCTTTTCAAATCGAAAGGAAATATAACAGAATCCTGAATGACGTTCAAAATCCGACACAGTGAAACTCCTCCCACTAATTTTTCCTGCCAGCTTCGAACGCTCTTCATCAGTGAGACACATGGATTTAATGGATGGTGTGTGTCCAACATGAGCCTTATAACACGTTATACTTACACTATTTTTATTAAGTTTTAAAACCAAGCGAGCGGGAAAAATTTTTCCAATCTTCAAACCCTTTTGCCATTTCATCAGCTGCCACATCTGTGGCACCCATAATAATCACGCCATAACAATCATAATAATCTTCACAAAAGCAACCTTCTCTTTAACTTCCATCTGAATTTTCGATTTTTTAATATTCTGCAACACAACAAAAGTTATTTTTATGTTTTTTTATTTTTATAAAATTATATCATGTTGCAGTTTTTTCTGACAAAGTATTTTCTCCAGGTTATGAGGAGGGGTGGGGGAGCTGATAGTAAAATAAGTGCAATTGCAAATCTTTCTTTTACGCTTTGCAATATATTTGGTGTTGTAATTCAAAACAAAATTTGTACAAAAAAATACAATACTATTTAAAACATTCTTCTTGTTAATGTTCATTCATTATTATTTGTTCATTACTAAACAGTGAAAGCAGAACTGAAGATTCCAGAAAAAAGTGATTCTGTCTTGCATTACTCTAAGAGAAGATAGTTGTAAACAATAAACAATTTTTTAAATAATTATGTTTGTTGACTTAAATTATTTATTAATTATTATAATTATTAATTTATTAAATTATTACCTCACTTTAAGTATAAAGTGTACAAAAAGTTAAAAATTTCAGAAGAAACCGAAACTATCTAGCATTACTGTAGTTGAAGATCGTTATAAACAATATTAATTTTTTTAACGATTAGGTAGAAAGTAGTTTTTTATATATTAGAAAGAATTTTAAGAAAACGCCAGAAAATCCTAATCAGCGCCAAAAACTTGCAAAACCCAATTTTTCACTTATGGGATTTTTTTGGAGACCTATGAAACAGAATTACGGTGGTGATATTCAAAAAATAAGTTTCGATTCATATTCTTTGGATAACTGTGAAGAGAAATGATGAGTTTCAACTCGATTCACCTAATATTGACGATTCTAAATAAAATGTACACAAAAGTATTTTTTTTCCTATGGAAAACACGTGTTAAACTTCATGGGGCTTCCGAAACCTTTAAATATGGTATGAATATCTAAATATGTCTTCGGTTCAACAAGATATACAGGTTACTCCTGATCCATCACGTGCTTTCACCGTTCCTCATTTTGATCCAGCGCTTCCGTCAGGACCTAAGACCCAGGCAGACGCCGAACTTTCCCTACAGGTACTCGATGAATAAATCGAAGATTCCATTAACCCTTCGACAACAACATGGAATCGTGGAACATATACAACAACGTGGGGTAATTGCCGACCCCACTCTGTTTTCTGTGTACGGACTTTCGAGAAATACTTGGATTCAATCCCAAATAACTAGAATCAATGAAGCAACTATCCAGTAAAGTTTTCCAATATATTAGCAATTGTTTACAAATTTATTGAATTTGTTATAAACAAATAAGTGAGTGGAAACGGATTCATGGGGATTGACAGTGATTCGTCAATTGATTCGCACTAAATATGAATGGATTATAGTGAGAAATCGTTTTTTAACTAAATCCATGAAAGAAAATAAATAATTTGTTATTTTATAAACAAATTTGATGAACAATTGACCATATCAGGTATTTATGATGAAATAAATAAAGTTTTTTCCACTGAATCCGACAAAAATTAAAAATAAATGTCACTCACTTATCAGATTTAGTCATTCGATAACAATTGATGCTGGTTTAAACAAATTTAATTAACAAATGCACTGCTTGGCTATTTTCAGAGGTAGAAACTTGATTCTTTCAACGTATATCATTAAGCTATTTCCCTTTCGGCGAGCCTCTAGGGGTAAGCGTGACACTACCCGATTCGGGTAGTGTTTTTTAGGTGGATTTGTAGTAAATGGGCTCACCACACCCACGACCGCCAACAGCAACGCAGTAGTATCAGACGGTCACCCATCCAAGTACTAACCGCGCCCAACACTGCTTAACTTCAGTGATCTAACGGGAACTGGTGCTTCCAGCGTGGTATGGCCGTAATCAAGTGTAAATGACTATTTTTTAAACCTTTAGGGAGTAGCAGCTTATTGTTTACCAATCACTTTTTGTTATCAATCGATAACAATTGATAATTGTTTAAACATCATTAAATAACAAATGCACTGTTTGGTTATTTTCAAAGGTAGGAATTTGGTTTTTGCAACGTAATGAATTGTAAATGACTAATTTTCTGACCTCTGGGGAGCAGCAATTCTAACAATTTTATCAATCAACTATTATTAATTTAAAAAAACATTAAAATTGGCATCTTAGGCATTTTTTGCTAAAAAAATGCCTAAGATGATAAAAATTTGTTCATATAATTATGGTTAAGAAGTGAAATTCTTGATTGTGATGCAGACGCCCTAAAAGTTTAAAAATTAGTCATTCACACTTCATTACGTTGCAAAAACCAAATTCCTACAACTGAAAATAGCCAAACAGTGCATTTGTTAATTAATTAAGTTTAAAAAATTATGAATTGTTATCGACTCATAGCAAGGAGTGATTGGTAAATAATAAGCTGCTACTAACACCATAGAAACATAATTTTACCTCCAAAAATGACTAAGACTATAAAAATTTGTTTATATAATTATTGTTAACAAATTGAAATTATTTATTGATATGTAAACTTCCTAAAGGTTTAAGAACTAGTCATTTACACTTGATTACGTTGAAAGAATCAAGTTTCTACCTCTGAAAATAGCCAAAGAGTGTATTTGTTAATTAAATTTGTTTAAACAACCATCAATTGTTATTGAATAACTAAATCTGGTAAGTGAGTGACATTTAGTTATAATTTTTGTCGGATTCAGTCCAAAAAACTTTATTTATTTCATCATAAATACCTGATATGTCCAATTATTTATCAAATTTGTGTATAAAATTTGTTTATAAAATAACAAATTAATTATTTTCTTTCATGGATTTAGTTAAAAAACGATTTCTGACTACAAATAATTCATATTTAGTGCGAATCAATTGACGAATCACTGTCATTCCCCATGAATCCATTTACACTCACTTATTTGTTTATAACAAATTCAATAAATTCTTAAATAGCAAAGGCTAAGTGATACGAAAAGAGAAGGTACTCAAAGCGGGAAGCCTTTCTGTAACCTGTACACAGCGGAAATCCGTTTTTTGTTGCGTTGGGGTCGCGAAAGACCCCAAGTTGTTGTCGGAGGGTTAAGCACTTCCAGGGTGCACCGGAATATCTGCACGGAGCTTTCAAAGTCAAGGAAGACCCCACTCGTGCCAAGAAAACCTCACGGAAATCTTTCAATCACAGCTCCATGACAGACAATCCTGGAAGGTATCTTGGAAATTGAGACCTCTCCTATCTATTTCTCTCCTCACAGACAGGTGTCCTTGGTTGCTAACAAGTTGAAACCTTCAAAAGAAGCGAAGAAGCCGAAACCAGCCGTTCTCGACTTCGCGAAGATCACCTTAGCACTACGCACGTGGAGAAATCTTAAGATCGCCAGCCCTAAGTGAAGTCCCAAAAATAATCGCCGTACTACTCAACAAGCACCAACAAAATAGAAGCCCCTGAAGCGAGCTTACAGTCGTCAATGGTAATCCGCTGCCAGTGAAAGCATAAGGCTCAAACGAAAAAGTGATGCTCAACCGAATTCTCATAAGGGCCTGAAATCGGTTATTGTATGTCCAATAAAAGTGGATAAGGATCGCAGCACCTTGTTCCAAAGCTCTGACTGATTTGTCTAATTCACAAAAGCCCTCATCGTGCGTTTAGACACCCACGACGAAAATACTCTAAAGTTCTATTTTGGCATCGCCAAGACTTTTCTTCGATTTCACGGTGCCAACCGATTTCTGTTTACTCCTGCTAGCGATTTCCATAATCTTCAGGAATTTTCTTCTGAAAATTCTTTACAAATTATTCCCTCTTCGTTTAATTTTTTACTTGCAAGCAACAAAATGGTTTAATTATGAATTAAATGTAGGTTTTCCGTAATTCAACTTTTAAGGAGTTGTGCGATGAAATTTTAAGAAGATTTAATGGATAATAAGATCTTCATTTTCAACAGTTCAAAAACTGCCAGATATAAGATTTCATCTTATACCACATTTTGCTTGAACAAAAAAACGGATCCACTTCTGTTCCGTTAGTATGTCGTGACAAAACATCAGAATTATTTTCTGATTCCCATAGCTGTGTATTGTTAAAAATAATTTTAATTTTTCTAAACAGATGTATTAAAACAGTGTATTTTACACTTTAAATCAAATATAAATCGAAGTTATATAATTTTTTTTTCAAACTTGTTCTCGGGTTACAAAGAACCCGGTTATCCATCATCGCCACAGACTAAGTCAAGTGGCTGATGAGGTAAGGATGTAATTATTTAATTTAATACGATGTATGAAATCATTTGCGATGATGTTTTAGGTACAAAATTAGGAACATGGTGTAGTTTGCAGTTCGTCTTTTACCGCTGTTATGCTTACACATCGGCCGTGAGTGTTGGAGGCGACAACAGTCGCCACTGGAATTATTATTGATATTATTTTTTTTTTATGTATGAGAAGTTGTAGGCTCCGGAAGCCATGATCTTGGTTCGTCAAAGAAACCAATCTCGACGCAACTGGAACGTGTACGTCATCCACTTCTGTTCCTTCTGTCCTAGAAGGTAAGCAGAGCGGGAAATTTACTGCAGACAACATTGGGCAACACTGTTCCTTGGAGTCAGGTCTCTAGCCGCGGATCACCTTACGCAGCAGACGGGACAGTTGGAGATGATGGTTTCAACTCTAGATGCTTTTTAGAGCTACCAATCGTTGTAGAATGTTACGAGTAACAGTGTTGATGGACCAGATGTAGTGATCCCTGAAGAACAGCCTTTTGCATCCGTTTCGCGATTAAATGAGCCTGACGCTGGCAAGCCGGAATCTTGTTGAGTTGGCTCAGAAATGAAGCTTTAATACCTCCAAGACAGCTTATTATGAGAACTACAAGATGGACTTTGTAATCTTGGTACAGCCTGCTCAGCTCGAAAAGAAGTGCTTGATATTTCGCCCTTTTTCTTCCTCCTTTGCTGTGATATTACCATCGGCTGGTGCCAAGAAGTCAATCACTAAAATAATCTTGGTCTTCAGATCTTGGAGGACAATAGCAGGCATTGTAGCACTGATACGTTGAGAGGCGGAGAATGAGAAATTCTAGTCGATTATACATGGATCATTATCATATATTATTATATTAAGCCATCTTATTCGAAGAGACGTTGTAGGCTCCGGAATATACGATCATAGTTCCTTGAAGCAACCACTCCGGACGCAACTGGAACGTTTACGTCATCCACTTCTGCTCTTTCTGTCCTAGAAGGTAAGCAAGAGCGGGAAATTTACGCGAGAGAACATCGTTCAACACAGTTTCTTGAAGTCAGGTCTCTAGCCGCGGACGACCTTACGCGGCAGACGGGACAGTTGGAGGTGAAGGTTTCACCTCTGGATACTTTTTTAGAGCTACCAATCTTTATGGAATGTTATAAGGAACAGTGTTGACGGACCAGATGAAGTGATCCCAGAAGAACAGCCTTTTGCATCCGGTTCGCGATGGAATGAGCCTGACCATGGCAAGCCCGAATCTTGTTGAGTTGGCTCAGAAATGATGCTTTCATACATCCGAGACAGCCGATTATGAGAACTACAAGATGGACTTTGTACCCTTGGTACAGCGTGCTCAGGTCGAAAAGAAGTGCTTGATATTTCGCCCGTTTTTCTTCGTCCTTTGCCGTGATATTACCATCAACTGGTGCCACGAATTCAGTCACGCAAAAGATCTTGGTCTTCAGATCTTGGAGGACAATATCAGGCTCCGTAGTGCTGATGCGTTGAGTGGTGGAAAATGAGAAATTCCAGTAGATCTTACACTGATCATTCTCCACGACGGACTCGAGTTTTCCCTGGGCGTATGGCAAGACGGGCAATAGATCAACACCATAGAAGTGCCTAAGCATTGTGTCTCACGATGTACCCGTAACGTGCATACTTTAAGCATCCACTGAGAACATGCCCAAGTGTTTCTGGCTCTTGCTTACACGCTTGGCAGTTAGTATCGCCTACAGGTATATTCATTATGCGCTCGCGGCAAACCGAGGTGTCTATAACGCCGTCTTGACAGGCAAAATGAAATCCCTCAGTCTCCGATCTGAATCCAGTAGACTTGAGAAACATGTTGGACAGACCCATCGAGAGCTCTACTCTTCGTATGATGCCGTAGAATTTACCATGAAGGGGTTTGGTGAACATGTTCCCTTAGTAGAAGCGTATTTCCAGCTTACTGTACACGAGTTTTAAGCACCGAAGGTGTTAGTGATGCTAGGCCATGTCTAGTGTGGCTGAAATCAAATGGAAGGCCAAGCTCCTCTGCGGCCCTATCGGCGGCACGGTATAGAAACGCCGCAACATTTACAACTTCATGTTGATGTACGAGTCGCATAGGAGAATCTGCACTATTTAGAACTGAGCAGGCTGTAGCCAGAACTGTTCTCCGATGAAGAAACTCCAAGCTTTGCAAGCCTGTACCCCCTTTATCTCGAGGTAGGTATATTCGAGGCACGGAAGATCTTGGATGATGACTTCGATGGATTGTCATCATCTTGCGTGTGCTTTGGTCAAGTTGCTTCAACTCATTGACGTTCCATTTTACTGCGCGAAATGTGTAGAGCAGTATAGGAACGGCCAGCATATCATTATTATTACTATTATTATTATACGGGATGACAGGGCATCTAATACTTATTTTCAAGTTTTAGTTTCAAATCGTCTTTCCAACATTTCCAATTAATTACAATTAGGGATTTTTTACCAGAGAAACTTCGCAGTTTTTTCTAGAAATTGTAAAAACTTTCCTTTAGTATGAGTACAATTATTATATCATTTATTCTTGTATTCCAATAAACTTGTTAACTTCAAAGTTTAATATTTAAAAAAGTAATTTTTGAAATAGAGACCCTATATTCTGGCTTGCTTTTGTCTTATTGTAAAAAAAATATTATAATATCAAATTTTACAGCCAAAAGTTTCTCCGTGTAGAGCTGTTGTTGAGTCGCTTATATATTTGAATACGTTGTCTTTATGTCCACTAAAGGTTTCAGACTGTTGGGACTAGCAATTATTATTATTTAAAAACCTTGTAGCTTTCCCGCAAATCCTACTTTTCGTCTCCGTAGGATGAGCTAAAACAGGATCAAATTGTAGTGTAGGGTCAACAGATCGTGGTCTGTTCTTGTTAGGAATAAATAAATCCTTCCACTAGATACGTCAGGGCGTTAAGTAGACGACGATGTGCATCACATCGCTAACCTAACCTCTATTTGTCACGTACCGTTTCAGGAAAAAAAGTATTTACCCAAATTTTCTATCCCGCAATCTGTGACGATGTGGTACAGAAGGAACAAAAAAGAAAATAAGTATTTAGTCCAAGTGCAGCAGGGAGTTCGCGCGGCGTCGTGGTAAAGCGCGAATTTTTAATTGCTATATATGCTTTAAAAATTGTGGGAGCATGGTGTGAAGTGGGGTTACTACCTGTTGATCTAGAGGACGAGGCGCGAAATACAATAACATTTTCACGGTCAATTTTAAAATATAGTTATCAAATTGCAAAAAATAGCAATGATTGGTAATTTTTCAAGCTTGAAATAGAGCACGCTGTGACAGAAATCTCTCTTACTTTTTCCAGCACGAGATATTACTATTTAATTTTGTTTTAATTTATAAACATTTAAAACTTATTAATTAAGCCAAATTTATTTAACATATTATAATTTCAATGTTAATTACAGCAATCGTTAATTTTGTCCTGTTCCAATATTTCAAATTAACCAACTGTTAAATATTAAAATAATTACTTGCAGAAAAGCAGTTATTTAAAGAAGATTTTTTCATAAGTTTTGTATTATTTCAATGCAATTGTTTTTTAGTCTTCCCTGATTCATGTTTTGTTTTTGGACTTGAAAGAAGATTTTGCACAAGGCTTCAAACTATTCACGCCTAAATTCATAAAAGTCATCAAAGAGAACAATTACCCAATCTTTTTACATATTTGAATGATGTATCCAGTCTGAAGCGGATTTTACCTTCTGTCTCCACAAAATCGAACAGTAGGATCAAAAAGAAAACTTAAATAAATTTAAATTGTTGAATTTTTTATGTAAAAATATAGAAATTAAAAATCAAAATGTATTACGCTATTTAAAAACATTAAACATAAAAAATAGGCACATATCATACTTAAGAAAGCATGTTCGTTACAGTCACAATTTTTATCTGCAGAGGCTCTCAATTTAAGTCCTTTTTAAATAAAAAATGCTGCGTCTTAAGTTTAGGTCAATATCCGATTTAAAATCAACCCAGAATTTTTGTGTGTATTTTGTGATATTATGTTACTATTCAAACATTTAATAATGAATTTTCTGTCAGTTCGTGGACTTATGTTCAATTGAGTATGCTCTATCGTTCCGAGCTGGCTGTGTCATTCATTTAAAGATAAAATTACGAAATCAGTGCATTTTCTTTCATGAAATGTGAAATATTGGTCTTCCGCAGTAAGGCAACAAATCGCATTTAGTTTTATTTCATTTAGGTTAATACGTGAAGCAGTAATAGTGCTTGAAGGAAATGGTTTCCTGTTGAGCTCAATTGGATTCGACTGCTTCCATTTTCGTAAGATTCTAGACACATCTGTATCTTGTAGATATCGGAACCGTGGAACTGCACACTCGATTGATGTATCATTTATGTCTGCATTCATGAACGTGTGCTCGAGTCCAAGTCCACAAATATCTTATATTCAACATTGATATCACCACATTTTAGTGAGAAGTTCAAGAAATAAGTGTAGAAAAGATACTTCTTAATAATATTTTATTTCTGTGTGATATTTTAACAAGATTAATTTAGAATCATCAAAATACCTGAATATAGTTTCATGTTTTCAATGTTTTCATACCCTTGTGGATTACAAGAATAGAGCATGATTTATGAGGAAAGTAATATATTCATTAAGAGCAAATTAGCACCAGGAGACTTTATATTGAAATAATGTGTTGACTTTACTTTTAATCTCATTTGTGTTGATTGCGTTGCACAAAATTTTAACATAAAATTGGAAATGGAAATTGGGCGATATTATGCAGAGGCTCATTCCAATGAATTATTGTGTGTTGTGGATTCCCAACAAATATAATGTTATAAATTATTAATAAATGTTATTAATAGCTGCTAAATAAGCACTGTTTAATGTTGTCAGAAGGTGCCTATTGATTTGCGTGATTTAATGAAATTGAACGTTGAAAGAATTTTTAACAGGATGACTATGAATCATAAACATTAAACGAGAAAAATTTTAGGAGTATGATATGAGTAGCATGTGTGGGCACTATGTACAAGAATTGCAAGTATATGTGATATTTCCAGGCATTGGTGGTACTGTCGTATTAATATTAACGTAGAGCGTCAATACCATAAATTTCCTTGCACAAAACAACAGCACGAACGACAGCAACATAGCGATGCAAATGAACGTAGCCGGGTGTGCTGAAACCCTGCTTCCCCTTTACCATAAAGCTCACCCCAGTCTGCCAGGAAAGCTATTCTAATACCTTGGATGCAAGAGAGCACGCGGTATTTGGCTCGGAATTATTAATATCATCCTGGTAAACTGACAACGAATCTGCAACACTCCATCCTTCGTGAATATATCTGTCTTCTGGACGGAGTTGCTGCTTGATGAAATCAAGACGTCGATCGAGTTAGTCAAAAGCGCAAATCTTTTGTCACTGATAATCCACGGAAATTTACTCACGGAGCGCGGAAGTATTGTAGGAGGAAATTCCCTCACGTCATAAGAACTGTATATGGTTTTGTGGTAGTAGATTTACTGTTACGGAAACATTGGGATACGAAGATTTATCGCTTAACAATAAGGTGTAATGAATTTACGTAAGCGAATAGCATGCAAAGCATATTGATGCGTCGCACTACCTCTAAACAGCATTTTTCACATCTTCACATTAGAAAAGAAAAGGTATTCCTCAAATCACTTTTTTTGTTTTCAAGTCAATAGGTTTTCACGCCTAAAGATCTTACTATTCTCTACGAAACCTGGATTTCCAGGAATCATATAACTTATCATAGCTTAATCGTTTCTCATGTTTCGTATGCATATTAAATCAAATAATAAAATTCTGTTCTCGGGAAGCATCAATTCACTCTGTCCAGCAAGACTTTCATCATTGTATTAAATGGCCGCAAAAGCATCGCGTTCAGTAGGGCGTATCGAAAAAATTATATATTTTGTTTTCATTTTTGGGTAGGGTTGAAAGGTGTCTGGTAGGTGCCAAAATAACTCACGAAAAAGATGAGTCCTAAAAAAATGTCTTCAGTTCGCGCAAGGTCATCATATATCAAAATAGGGAAGAATAACAGATTTCTCATTGGCGAAGGCTCAAAAATAGTTATTTCTGACTCAGATAAGCTGTCAAAAAAGCATATTGGTTTGAAATATAAACCTGCTAAGTATAGACTCAATGAAAAAATGTCCTGTGTTCGCGCGTTTATGTTAAAGTGACAGATGATGGTAAAATTAGCAAAATATTAAATATTTTTAACTATGAAAAACTCAGACATGGTTATTTCTGACCCAAAATAAGCAGTAAAAAATGCATATTGTTTTCGCGTGCTCAGTCTAGGACCAATTGAAATACGGCTGCGAAGTACTATAGATGTATTCACTACAGGTGTATTTATTTGTGCTCATTTTATGAGCATTTTGCTTCCTCATAAGTATCAAATCAATTTGCTTCCGCATGGAGGGAGGTTTCCCTTATAAAATAAAAAAATGGATACTTTCAGCATTTTTCAAGCTTAAGTTTCTGTCTTTCCGAAAATTTTATTTTCAGAAAATCAGAGGGCCCGCCAAATCTGTTACAATGAACAATTTTTCAAGAAATTCACATGCTTATTTTACTTACTTTACTTTGTTACTTATCAAATCATTACTAAAGAAAAATTTTTTAACCTACGGTAGTTTTATATTTCAAATTAGGACCTCATAGAAACAATGTAACTTTTCTTAACATATTCTGAGTAGCTATTGATTAATCAATAATGATCTTCGAAAGTTCGTCAAAAGATCAATTACATCAAATGCCATTTTGCTATATTCCTAATATAAAAAAATCCTCTTATAAACAAGGAAACTAATTTTGCTGAAAAATTTAAAAATGATATTGGTAGGTTATGATAAGTCATGAAAAGTTCTTAATATTGGCAATCGATGCGTCTAGAAGACGCGAACAAATATGTGATATACATTATAGTTTGTATTCCCAATATTAAAAAAGTCTTCCATATATTAGCAAGATAAACAACATATTTTTTCAATTAATAAGTCGGTATAGCTAGGTAATAAGAGGTTATGGAAGGTTTGTCAATAGGTCTTTCGTCACGCCTCGAAGACGTAAACAAATATGTCAGGTACAGTACTGCAGTACTTCTAATATGAACAAAGTTTTTCTCATATAAACAAAATACACCAATTTTTTTAAACTTCTTTAATCGGTACTGGTAGGTCGAACAAGTTTCAACAATAGGTCGATCTATGCATCTCAGAGATGCGAACAAATACGCTAGATATCGTATTGGTGTATTTTGAATATTAAAAAAGTTTCTCTTATATTAACAAGGCAACATTTTTCTTTTTAAATCTCTAAACGCAAGAAAATACTACTTCTGAACGGTTGATCTAGCTTAAAATCCTATCAGACCTAGATATCAATCGGAGGTACACTTCATCCAAATTTCATGATCGTACCTCTTTAACTTTTCGAGATATGGTGAAAGAAAAAAGTTACACACACGCATACACACACACGGAAATTTTTTAAAAGCCTTATTTTCGAGCTCCTGGGGTCGAATTATATCACAAAAGTACATTTGGAAATTTAGGTTATTACAAACCTCCCTCTAGTAGAAAGCAAAATGTCCTGTGTTTGCGTATTCATGTTAAAGTGACAGATAATCGTAAGATTTACGAAATTTTAGATATTTTCAAATATTACTAGCTTAAAAATGGTTATTGTGAAATCGCATAAGCGGTAAAAAAATGCATATTGTACCAACAAACAGAAGCAAAAATAACCATTTTTAAGCTGCAGTGGTTAAAAATATCTACGATTTTGTAAATTTTATGATTATCTGCCATTTTAACATGAACGCGCGTTCACGGGACATTTTGCCGATTGTTCTATGATAAGCAGGTATAAATGTGGCTACAATATGCGTTTTTGTATGCATATTCCAATGAAAAATATCTATTTTTGAGCTTTTAATAGTTAATAATATCTATGATTTCGGAAAGTTTACGCTTATCTGTCACTTTGACCTCAAAACGCGAACATAGGACATTCTTCCATTGAGTCTACACTAAGTAAGTGTATAAGTGGATACAATTTGCCTTTTGTACCGCCTAGTCGGGTCAGAAATAGTTATTTTTGAACCTTTGGCTCAGATTTCGTGCAAGATCATCCTAGTAGAATTTATGCGAGTGGGTCAACCGAAAGTGGGCAATGCATATGCATCGGCTAAACGGGTTTATTTAGTCGCATGCAGTTGCGGTCTTGTGGAGTTTAGGAAAGCAAGGACTTAACACCGTCGAAATCCTCTTAGGGTGAAGCAATTCGTGATCCTGTCTATTTCGTGACAATCCAAAGGTTTCTCAAATAGTTAGGTAAGTTGTCTATCCGAGCTGGCCAAAGACTCACACTTTTTAGTACACTTTTTAGCTTTCGAGGAGGATAAAAAGAATGAAGAGCATGAATATCCCCCAGTTTACACTTTTCCTCATTCTTTATTTTAAGAAATAATAATTTACCAAAATTTCTATTTTTCTTAAAGCACATCCGGTAAAATTAGGGTAAATTGTTATTAAAACACTTTTTAGCTTTCGAGGAGGATAAAAAGAATGAAGCGCATAAGTATCCCCCAGTTTACACTTTTCCTCATTCTTTATTTTAAGAAATAATAATTTACCAAAATTTCTATTTTTCTTAAAGCACATACGGTAAAATTAGGGTAAATTGTTATTTTGTAAAATTTAAGTGTCAAAGTAAGAAGTTTCTATTTCGGAACATGAATATATTCACAGGTTCAACACGAAACGTGCAGATTAGAAGGCTTTTTTATATATGAGGGCGCTGATGATCCCAATCAAATTTATATGCGATTCTGGACCTTTTGAATTTCGGCACCTGTAACTGAACCTTTCATATGGTACTATTTGAGATAGAATCATGTTATTTGAACACGTAGAAATAAATTTCGATAAAATAAACATTAGTAACAGTAGAATTTAGGAAATATTCTTGCAGTCAAGGAAAAATCTTTAAAAGAAAAATATACTTTGAGACTGTGAGAGTAACAAAAAACCACGTTCCGAGTGAATATCCTAGATATTCAGAGCCGAGTTACTGGTGTGAAACCAGTTGAATTTTCCATTGGCTAGGAAAACTGGTAAAGATCTAGTAAGCAGTAGACCAAAAGAAAAGGTCGACTTACCATGAGCTATAACGTCACGAACGTCTCGATAACACCAAACCAACCGGCGTTTAAGACTCTCTGTTTATTGTGGGTCATTGGTTGCATGGAGGAAACCACCGGTCGTTTGGCTCGGTACCGAAGCTACACGGTGTTCCACATAGTTCCAGAATCGCTTTTCATGAAACGACTCAAAAATAACGACCCTCGTAAATGCTATATCGTGCTGCACATACATTATGTGTTATTGGTAAACTGGGGATGTTGTTTTTGAATTTGCTGTTATACCATTTCCGTGTCCCTCGCAGTTATCTCCTAACTTTTATGTTTATTAACATGTTTAGGACGATATTTAAGGTAAGAAGCCATGCTTAACGTTTCTTAAGTCATTGAACAAAATTACCAGACCTGCCTAAAGTAATAAGAAATACACACATTTGAAATCAACTTTAATGATTGTGCATATCAACTATGGCCAAGGAATATTCTCATGAAAATGGACAACTAGTCCAGTTTAATTGACATCATACAATTTTAAAATAAAATTAACGAAAGTAAGTGTAAGTTGTGGTACAGTTTCAGTGGCCCTAATGTACTAGAGTACAACAATTTGGCAAGTGCGTTATGTTCATTTTCATGACTTTAAAGACGTTGCTTTATTTTCCAAAAATTCCTCATTAAGCTTTTGTGTTTCTGTTCTGGATGTCTCTCTTCTCCACTCCGGATTGCGAGTTCTAAAATACGTCAGGGAAACAATTATTCGCGCAAATTAGGTCCATTGTTCAACTACAGTACCAGCACCGATTCCATTTTAGCTGAAAAAGCAGGAAAGGAAACGAGTACATTATTTACCTCTGGTTATCTCTGGAGAGTCGCTGCGTAATATATCTAACGCGTAGGTAACTGTCAATTAATGAATGATCGTGGGGACAATATAACTGCTGAAAAGCAGACAAAGTACCGTTATTAAACACCAGAGCCATTAAATTTATGACAATAGGGCGAAATTAGTACCTGAATAAGTAATCAGCGAATACAGAACATGAGTTGCGATTCACCACAAGCTGACCTGGCCCAACACCAATACCCCTATTTCCAACCTAAATGTTCCCATCATGTGGTATTGTAGTAGTTGGTGTAAGCGTGCTTTATTTGAACCTATATTATACTTACGCATTTCACTTTTATTTAAAAATCCTGATGGAAAAATAATACTGTCATGCGATTGGCAACTATTGCCATACATTCATAAGAATTGTTTATCGGGGGAGCCAACAATAAAAAAGTTTCGAATTTTTTATAATATCCCCAAGTTTTTCGACGTTACCAAACTAATTTACCACGCATACTTTTTTTTAAATCGTTTTTCCATAGAATTTCATGCAGACAATTTTTTTTGTAAATTCCGTCTCCAACGTGAAAATTAAACAAAGCAAATGCACATGAAAACGTAACAAGAGTTTTGTGGGATTTCGTCTTCAATATTATCACGTATTTTCATAGATCCTTATGAACGGATAAGTTACAACATCTTATGTACTAGCAGTAAATGTACGTGCGCGAAGCACGCATTTTTGTCCCTCGGTTTTTATTTCCTAACTTTAAAAATATTAACAATTTAAAAATCCATTATTAAACAAATTTTTAAAAAGATAATTGTTCAAATCGGATCATTTAGAATCACATGAATTCAAAGTGTATGATTTATATTTAAAAACGTTAAAAATTGTATAATTCTAAATGAAAATAATTTGAATTTAAATATTTTTCAATTCGAAACTATTAAAATTTAAAGAATTTAAATTGAAACCCAAATTGAATGTTTAAAAGTCCAAGCTTATAAAATTCTAGAATCTTAAATTTGTATTAAATAAAAAAATTATAATTTACCATTAAAATTGATCAGACAAAGGACCACGCACCAAATACATGGGAAAAAAGGTCCTTGCGGAATTTTCTAAGTTTAATATATTTTTTTAGTTTATGCTCTCCTGATCAAAAAATCCTGATGGCAAAAACCCAAATTATGGACAGTTTTTGCGCTACAACGATTTAAAAGTCAGATTTGGGTACATATTTTTACCTGTAGAGTGCACTATATCACAGACTTTTTTCCACCCTTTGCATTGCCTTTGTGTAAGTTTTTGCAGAAAAAGAACTGCATGGACGAACAATGCGATGTAATCGCGTTGGAAGTGATAAGCGCTAAGCCTTAAGGCAACGCGCAAAGCTTTCATATAATTGCATGTTATCGAGCTTCGAACGCGAAATTCAATTTTTATTATCAAGAGGCGTTTGATTGTCTAAATCGTTGATAAAAATAACTTTTTCACGAACGCATGACAAACGCTACTGGCGATCAAAAGATTGCATCCGAAGTTTGTCGCAAAGCGCTTAATTTGAATGGCCCGACAAAATAATCGATACCCTTGCGTTGCTATTGGGCACTGATCAACCAGTTTATGTCAGGCACTATAAAGTACCTTTTACAGAATTTTCCTTTCGTTCCAACGCTTCCATCCTACCTTCAACGCTAAGCGTTTAAGAAAAGCACTCAGACATCACAATAAGCTCCCAGCGTTGCTGCTTGGCTTTGATTCGCCAGTTTAAGACAAGCAGTCTAAAACACTTTATAAGGAATGCTTATCTCGTTCCAACGCTCCGACTTTAACTCCAACGCTAAGCGTTTAGGAAATCATCGAGACAACAAAATAAACTCCCAGGGTTGATGTTTGGCTCGGATTAGCCATTTTAAGGCAAGTAGTCTAAAACACCTTATAAGGAATACTTATCTCGTTCCAACGCTCCGACTTTAACTCCAACGTTAAGCTTAAAAGGTAAGTATGTACGCGGATCAGAAAACACACCGCTAGCGGTGCAGTTTTCGTAATCATAAATAAATACCACCTAGGGTTGTTGCTGGAGAGCTTGATGAGTGACTCTTAAACGCTTAGCGTTGAAGGTAGGATGAAAGCGTTGACATAAAAGAAGAATTCTGTAAAGGGTACTTTAGAGTGCTTGACATAAACTGGTTGATCAGTGCCAAATCGCAAAGCTGGGAGTTGATTTTTTTGTCTGGTTGATTTCTTAAACGCTTAGCGTAGGAGTTTAAGTCGGAGCGTTGGAACGAAATAAGTATTCCTTATAAAGTGTTTTAGACTACTTACCTTAAAATGGCTAGTCCGAGCTAAACAGCAACGGTGGGAGTTGATTTTGTTGTCTGGATGCTTTCTTAAACACTTAGCGTTGGAGTTAAAGTCGGAGCGTTGGAACGAGATCAGCATTCCTTATAAAGTATTTTAGACTGCTTGAATTAAACTGGCGAATCAAAGCCGAACAGCAACGCTGGAAGGTTATTATGTTTTCTGAGTGCTTTTCTTAAACGCTTAGCGTTGAAGGTAGGATGGAAGCGATGGCAAGAAATTAGAATTCTATGTAAAAGGTACTTTAGAGTGCTTGACATAAACTGGTTGATCAGTGCCAAATTGCAACGCTGGATATCGATTCTTTTGTCTGGCCATTCAACTTAAGCGCTTTGCGACAAACTTCGGATGCAATCTTTCAATCGCCAGTAGCGCTTGTCATTCGTTTGTGAATTATCTATTTTCATCAACGAATGAGACAATCAAACACCTCTTGATAATAAAAATTGAATTTCGCGCCTGAAGCTCGATAACATGCCTAAACGCTCAGCGCATCGCCCGAACGCTTAGCGCTTATCACTTCTAACGCGATTACATCGCATTGTTCGTCCGTGCCATTTTTTTCTGCATAAACTTAAATGAAAGCAATGCAAAGGGTGGAAAAAAGTCTGTGATATAGTGCACTCCACAGATAAAAATATGTACCCAAATCTGACATTTAAATCGTCGTAGCGCAAGAACTGTCCATAATTTGAGTTTTTGCCATAAGCATTTTTTGATCAAGAGAGCATAAGCTAAAAAATATCACAAACTTAGAAAATTGCACCGGGACCTTTTTTTCCATGTATTTGGTGCGTGGTCCTTTACCTAACATCAAAATATAAAGTTACCGCAATTTTACCGTTCAAAATGAAAACATTTTCAATTATGAACCTGTGAATTTAATGACTTTGAAAAAACTTGTTGAAAAACTTAGTTTTAAATGGTAAATTTAAAAAATAAAAAATCCTTTATATCTAATATTGAAAATTAAACGAATCAGAACTTCACTAAAAACTGAAAAATAATTTAAATTACCTAGAATTGTGACACTAAAACTTTTTCATACTCAAGTCCTTGAAAATTGAAATTATTTTTAATAAATTTAATTCGTTTAAAAATGAAGATATTTCAAGTTGTTGATTATACTTTTAAAATCTAAGTTATTTTAATTTTAATCGCAAAATTACAACTTATTATAGGCAGCCACTTGAAATTAAACATTCAATAAGGAAATGCAGTGACCATTGAAAATTAAAAATTTCTGTAACTGTACAATTTTAAGCCTTTCAATTCGAATTTTTTAACTTGACTTTTAAATGTTCCATACTTCGGTACATTTTCAAATCAAACATAATTCCATTTGCAATGCCTAGTTCTGAGGTCTTTTAATTTATAAGCCTTAAATTTGATAAGTTATTTTCTTAATTCTTCATCGTTTTGAATTCATTCTGTAGACATTTAATTCAAAATAATTTAATTCCAAATACCTAAAACCAAGCAATTTAGAATATTAAAACATGAAATTATTAGATTTAAAACTGACTAAAATTGAAACCAAACGGTTTAGAATATTTAAATATAAAATTATTCAATTAAAACTTACTATCGAGGCTTTAAATATACAATGTTGAAAAATTTAATAGTGAAATGGTCCTGGCATTTTTAATGTTTCCATTTATAGCTCCAACATTGTGAAATTTATTATTTGAAATCTCCACGAATTAGAAAATTGCATACCAAATATTTTAGAATTTAAGCTTTTGAAGTAAAAAAACTTTTGTTTCATGGCCTTAAAAATTGAACTGCTTTAGAATTGCTTTAAAATTAGATATATTTTATTCCTAAGAAGTGTTATTTCAATCTAAAGAAAAATAATTCATTTTCACCGTTTAAAACAAAAAATTTTTTAATATTGTGAACCTTTAAATTTTAATCATTCTAAAAATGTTGCTGATTTTAGTTTTTGTTCTTTAAACAATCGAAAATTACTCAATTGACAGTAAAATGTTTTAATTTATTCATTTATGAGAATCTCTTAAAATTTCATAGTTAAAGCCAGTACTGAAGTATTCTGCAAGGCTCTCATTAAACATGCATGGTACTATGAAAGAGGGGCTTAGAGAGGTTCAATTTGAAAATTAATGACGGATTCGTATTCCTTTAGAAAGGTTTATAAGATAATGAAAAAGACGCCCATACTTTATTATAAATTTCACGTTTTAAATGGAATTAAAAAAGAAATTTCTCATGTTATTCTTATCAGAAACCTTACAAAAAAAACGTAATTACCTTTTTTTAAACCTAAAAAGCCAACGAGTGCAGTAAAAAAACTTATTATGGTTACAAATGTTTTCCAGAATTATCTACTTTTTATAAATCGATATTACTCGTCAGAATAGATTTGATAATGATAATAACACATTCTAATTTTTAATATTTTTTTTATAATCACATAGGATTTTTTTTAACGTAGAGATAAATATTTAGAATTGAAAATGTGGATAACATACTTCAAACTGATATTAAAGTACGTATTTATTTGGCGATGTTCATGAAAACGCACGTTTATGTTGCGTACATATGTGGTATGCACTTGAAAATAAAGTCATAAAAGTATAGGTTCCCTTTCATGTTATTCGCGATATTTTTAGTAATTCCAATCATTTTTCAAATAGGTTACGCCAAGCTGCTTCAGCTCGACCTACTCCTCCCTATTCCTCTTTTTGATAGAATCCTATTTCAAATAAGCAAAAAAAAAAGAAACAGCACGATTATCGAAATAGGGATACTTATAATAAGCACATTTAATTAAGTAATCAGGCACTTTTGAAGAAAATACAACTCGTTATACGTTATGCATACAAAAATAGCGTATCTTCTTAGCATCTTTTCCACAAACTATATACTCATTTATGTGGCTACAACTTTTTCTCTATATAACTTTGACAAATCTGTTTATCATTACAGAAAATTCTATTGACAAAAATATATCAGAAGAAAAGTGAAAAAAAATAAAAGTATAAAAATAGACAAGCAATAGAATTGCAAAATTTTGATATTATGAAATTGTATTTTAATGTTTTTTTATCAGTAGATAGATTTTGAATTATAAAAATAAATGTGTAGAAAACCTAATTTTCTGCTTTTGTTTCCTTAAGACATTAGCATAGTTTTTCTAATGTATTTTTGTCATTTGAAACCTTTCAGGAGTTCAAAATGTTTTTTAATGTTAGATTATGGTATCCTACGGAAAAAATGTCTGGAATAAAAACTTTTTATTTTCGAGGGGGAAAAAAGATTTGTTAAAATTTACCCCACCCCCACCCCCACAGGAGGCAGGGGTGGGGGTAACTTTGTAATTTCAAATGGCAACCCCAATTTTTTATCACAGATTCAGATTCTCCTTTACGAAATACGTAAGTTTTATTCGGAAAATTTGTTTCGATTCG
>CAKNWT010285370.1:0-14607 GCA_932066315.1 Andricus coriarius | reverse complement strand
TTAATGGGTTTTGGTGTTCCTCTTAGTCACTTTCCTCTTCGTTCTCTGTCTGTCTGGCATGGGAAACCCTGTTAGTAGCAATGCTACAGCCAACATAGCCGTCAAATTCATGAGAGGAAAGATCAAGCCCTACCGCGACGACAACGCGAGAACACCTTCGGTAGGGTTATTATATTATTTTTATTATTATTATATTATATTATATTATTATTATTATTATTATTATACGCGGGATGCACATGGCGGCCGCACATGCGCAAATATACTTCCGATAGTTAAGTAAAATGGTCTATTAGAAAAACAATTTTCAATATATTTTTACCGCGTAGTTAAATCCACCGGAAACGGTTCATACGCCTCTGACGGTTTACGTTGGAGTGGAGCTATATCCGATTCGGTTAGGGTAGATCAAGTCCAAGATCAGCCCCAAACTCAGCGTTATATCCGAGTTCGACTGTATTTGAAGTCAATGATTCGAAAAAGCCCGTGGTAGCATTTTTTCACTTCCTAGGTGTTGTTTTTACAGTTTTTATCCGCCATATTGAATCCGATTTTTTTAAATGTTAACCTCTGATTCGAACTCAGCGACCCCGAAACCCCGTAATATCAATTTTCAGCCATATTTGTATCGTTTTTACAGTTTTCATTCACCATATTTATTCCATCATTTTATATTTGGACATTCTGGCTTCTGATTTGAAATAAGCAACCCCGAAAACCTTAATATACCATGAATGATAAAATATGAATCGGTGGAAATAGTTCAGTTCTCAGAAAAATCGAGTAGGACTCAATCGCCTTTTTCTCAGAACCAGAAAGTCCTAGCTCAAGTTACAGGCCAGATTTGGAATCATGAAGAAAAAATCTACGAAAAAAAATGTTTATCACGTAAAGTGTCTTATCTGAGCCCTCGTGGTAATCGGTAATCTAAAATTTGGTCAGGAAATGTCAACTTTAACCTAGATTTTCAAGGTCAAAAATAATTTTCTGCACCTTCTTAATTTTCCTATATTCTGTATATATTCATCTACAGTTAAAAAAAATACATCCCTCTAGGTTATTCTTATCAAAAGTTCTACGATTTTGAAAAAAAATTACGTTTTTCCCACTGTGTGGCGGCAGTGTTAATGATAATGGGAGTCATGCACATCTGATATGTGAGTGTGTGTTTAGTACTGTACTGCACAAGCGTGATCCACCTTACCACTATGGCTAAGGGGTCTATTTGGTTTTCAAGTCCGTCTCCGCAAACAATTCTTTGAATTGATATAAGGAATGAACTCCGCTTAAGTATATCTAGTTTCTTGTATAGAATTATGTTCTCTTATTTAGGATTTATTTTCACCACACTCTCAGATTTTCTACAATAACACTGACAATTTCCGCCAAATGATATTCAATATATTTAGCGAAGAAGGATTGACGCAGCCTGCCGCGGCAAAGTGGGAGAAGCCGCTATCGCATACGTATAGTATGTTTATAAGACAATATTTAAAGAATTTTTCACACATTTTTGCCTAAAGTAATTTTTCAGATGTAAATCTTTAAAAGAATAAGGTACATATTATAGTCAATCCAATAAACAATATATTAATGGCAAAATAAGGGAAGATAAATAAAACAGTTTGAAACATAAGGTATTAGATATACTTTTTTCGAGGAACAACCAACCGATTTGTATCCAGCACGGAAAGCTAGTCCAAATTAGAAAAAAAAACATATTGATACATACATTTTTTGCTGAGATATTAAACCTGTTTGCAATTTGAACACTTGAATTTAATTCCGGCGCGAGCTCCGGGCATGCCACAGCGGTTTCCCCCACTCCGCCTCCACTGACTGCGTCGATCCTTTTCTGTGAACTTTTCCGTGATTCAGAGACGATTATAAACAATAAATTTAGAATACATGTCCTCGTGAGTTTTATAACAATTAGTAGAATTCTTTTTCGTTATTTGATACCAAATTGAACTTTATAAAACGAAAATCGACGTAGTTATTTAATTTATTATTAGGAGAAAACTTTACGTCTTTTGCAAGCCATTTTAATGGAATTTAATGACTAAAAATCCTTTTTCCGCTAAACGTACTTGATAGCAAAACTCCTGTGGAGGACCCACTTTTTGTTGAGATCCTATCGGCCAAATCTGTGGAAATTTCATTGCAAAATAGTCTATTTGTAATAACAAATGAGTTTTTATGAAAACTAATTATTATATTGGGCTGAAGCTTGCCACACTTCTTCAGGGTGGTAAGGGACATATTTTATGAATGTTTGAAACTCGTTAATTAATTATTGCGATAATAATTGCATATTTAAAAAAGGCACTTTCAGGCGGTTTTAATTTTTTTCCAAGTAAACAAATTAACAAATCTTAATGTACGCTACGTCATTTTATATATATTGGTAAGACCTACATTTTCCAATTACACTTTTTGCCTGACAGACATATAGGTGAGTTGCTATAAACAAAAAACCTGTTTTTGCAATCTTTGACCATTGTTTACACACACGGTGCTTCCGCCGCCATGGTCGCAAACATATAGGCTTTTGTACTACATGCTAGCACTACCAGAATCCGAAGTCAAAGGACAATGTTAAAAATCGATCGATTTCCGCCCCACTCCGGAACGTTTTCTAGCTAATCTTAATTGTTATTATAGGCTTGTATTTGATGGAAATACATGTTTAAAACCGGCGTACTCCGGGGAAATTGCTCCAGTTTTCCATACATTCGTAAAATCATACAAACCTTGTTTAACCGCTGAAGGTGAATTTTTGGAAATCGATCGATTTTCGACCCGCTCTGGAACATTTTCCAGCTTTGTTAAATTACTCGATTAGGCGTGTATTTGATGGACATACACGTTTAAAACCGGCGTACTCCGGGGAAATTTCTCCAGTTTGCCATACGTGCGTAAAATCATATAAACCTTGTTTAACCGCTGAAGGTGAATTTTTGGAAATCAATCGATTTCGCCCTGCTCCGGAACGCTTTCTAGCTATTCTAAATTGCTCTAATAGGCTTTTCTTTGATGAAAATACATGTTTAAAACCGGCGTACTCCGAGGAAATTGCTCCAGTTTGCCATACATGCGTAAAATCATATAAACCTAGCTTAACCGCTGAAGGTGGATTCTTGCAAATCGATCGATTTTCGACCCGCCCGGAAAATTTTCCAGCTATGTTAAATTACTCCATTTGACTTGTATTTGATGGGAATATACATATAAAACTGGCGTATTGCGGGGAAATTGTCCGTATTCAGAGGTACGACCAGTATCGTCTTTAAATCCACCTTCAGCGGGTAAACAAGGTTTATATGATTTTATGCATGTATGGCAAACTGGAGCAATTTCCCCGGAGTGCACTGTTTTAAACATGTATTTCCATCAAATACACGCCTATTAGAGCAATTTAGAATAGCTAGAAAACGTTTCGGAGCGGGGCGAAAATCGATTGATTTCCAAAAATCCACCTTCAGCGTTTAAACAAGGTTTATATGATTTTACGCATGTATGGCACACTGGAACAATTTCCCCGGAGTACACTGTTTTTAAACATGTATTTCCATCAAATACATGCCTATTAGAGCAATTTAGAATAGCTAGAACAAGTTCCGGAGTGGGGCGGTAATCGATCGACTTGTAACATTGTCCTAGGAGTGGCAACCTCCACGAGGACCCCGCTGGTAATGTTTGCAAGTCAATTCGTGGACTTGTTGGTCCCCTCATTTGAGGTGCCTGGGTCTTCTCAGCTTGAACTGATCTCGTATCGAAACCTTTGTCACTTTTCTTTGCCAAATCTGCTAGCAATTTTCCCAAAAATCATTTATTTAATAGCATTTATTTCCCCAAATAAGCTTTTTTTGGATAGAGTGCACAGTGGACCTTTTTTGAAATTCTGTCTCAAAATCGTAGAACTTTGGATCAGAACGACCTAGAGGGATATCTTTTTTTTAATTAAAGAAAAAACCTTTCCGAATATAGAAAATTTTTCAAACAAATTTTTTTCTATAATTGTGGTCTGCCATACTGGATCCGCAATTTTTAATTTTCCAATTTTGACCCTGGATTTGAAATCAGCGACCCGAAAAATCCCCTTGTAGCCAATTTTAGTCAAATCTGTTTCCTTTTACAACATTGGTCCGCCATATTGGATCCGCCATTTTTAATTTTTTAATTTTGACTCTGGATTTAAAATCAACGACCCGAAACCCCCCCGAGTAGCATTCTTCAGTCAAATCGGTTCCCTTTTACAATGTTTGTCCACCATATTGGATCCGCCATTTTGAATTTTTAAATTTTGACCCTGGATTTGAAATCAGCGTCCCGAAAAACCTCCTTGTAGCAAATTTTTTGTCAAATCTGTTTCCTTTTACAATCTTGGTCCGCCATTTTTCATTCTTAAATTTTGACCTTGGATTTGTAAACAGTGACCTAAAAAACCATTTTGCAGCCAATTTTAGTCAAATCGGTTTCGTTTTAAAATTTTAGTCTGCCATATTGGCTCCGCCATTTTGGATTTTGTCTTACAACGATTGACATGTCAGATTCGGATTGAGCATGCAAAAATCTATATAAAAACATGTATAGCACATAAAATGTAAAATCTAAGCTCTTTTGGTATTCAATAATAGTTATTTGTGAGACAAGTGCGCAAAATAGGTGATTGTGTGCGAGTGTGAATTTCGCAGCATAAGCATAAGGTTAGCGCACGAGCGAAGCGAGTGTAAAAACGTAGAAGAGTGCTTCGAGCCGCAGGCGAATGATGCAATCACCTATGCGCACGTGTATCACACGCCATTTTTTGCAATGCCCGCCTGAAAAAGTTGTGTTAGAAGGAGTTAACGAAAAATACTAATCTTGAAAGAAAACATTTTTAAATTTCGTGAACCATTTTTTTGAAAAAAAAAATTTTTTTTTAATTTGAAACAAAAATTTCTGAATTTTTTTTTTCAAATAAGATGTTGGAATAAAAATTTGTAAGCAAAAAATTTGAAAAAAAAATTTACGAAAAAAAACTTTTTGGGGCTTATGCCATTTTTCTGTGCCAAATTTTTGCGCTAATGCCCTTTTGTACGATGGACGAAAACGGCTAAGAATCCTTAAAACAAAACTTCAATCATTAAAAGATTTGTTCAAGTTAAATCAAAATTTATTTCAAGAAGATACCAACAACAGTGTTTAAAGTTACCTGTGCCAGTGTCGAAAGTAGCTCATCTCGAAAGTGCGCATGTGCAGCTTTTTCACCAGTGCCTAAAGTAAGCCATCTTCAAACTGCGCATGCGCCAAAATTGTTTTGCGCACAGTCTGCTAAAATAAGGTCCTTTAGACACCATTTAGAAGCATGAAAAGGTCAACTTTTCAGGTGGGTGTTGCAAAAACGATTTTTTTTTGCCAAAAATTCCATCTTCCACACAGATTTTCAAGGTCACAATTTTTTTTTGTACTTTCTCTATAATTTTTCTATGTTCGGGAAGGAGTTTTTTTTTAATTTAAAAAAAATATCCCTCTAGGTCATTCCGATCCAAAGTTCTACGATTTTGAGACAGAATTTCAAAAAAGGTCTACTGTGCGCCCTGTCCAAAACAGGCTTATTTGGCGAAATAATTCTAATTTCAGCTAGCTTTCGATTTGATGTTCAAGTTCAACTTTAAAGTTAGAATATCGATTTCAGGTTCAAGTATTTGTTATATGGAACAATTTTTTTAACGGAAATGTTCCAATAAATCATTTGCAATTAGCGTAATTAGCTAGAGCGTGCGGTTTAGATTTAGGTTGTTTAGGTAGGGTTCGAATCTTCAGCGGGGGCGATGTTTCATAGCTTTCTGCATGCGATTATGTTTGTAAGTGACCGTTTGTACAATTGCGTAATTTCAAAAATAAATCAACTGCAATTATTATAAAAAAGCAGTTTTTTCCAAATTTATTTATCTATTTTAAGCTGCTGTAATGGATAGGGCAATATGGGCCGCGGTAATATTCCGCATAGAGCCGTATAAAAAGCCAGATAATCCAAATTTATTACACCGTATAAGAATCCGTATAGAGTCCCACAAAATACCGCATAAGACAATATGTAGAGTGGAAGTATTCCGCATAGAGATAGATAAAGAACCAGATAGGCCAAATAAAATAGGGCTGGTCACCGAAAATATTTCATATACAACCAAATAAAAAACCGGATAGAAAAAATTGTATTCACCGACCAAGTTCCGCCTAGAGCCAAATTTAAAACCACACACATACCGTATAAGTATCTGGATAGAATATGTTTAAAACCGCATAGGGTTTTACTGGACACCGAAAATAATTCGCATATAACCGGATAAAAAACCAGATAGAAAAAAATGTATACACCGACTAAGTTCCATATAGAACCGTATCAAAAGTCAGACACAAAATGCGTATAAGTATCCGGATAGAATCCGATGAAAACCGTATAGGGCTTTACTGGGCATCGAAAGTATTTGGTATACAACCGGATAAATAACCAGATAGAAAATGTTGTATACACCGACCAAGTTCCGCATAGAACCAGATTTAAAACTAGATACAAATAACGTATAAAAATTCAGATAGATGCGAAGAAATTCCGAATCCTATCCGTCTCTATCGGATTCTGTCATTTTAAGCAGGGTACACATGTGAGCATAATAAAGATCTATATTTCACGGAGTACATGCAGAATTACGATAAGTAAATTAGTTCTTTTAACATTGTTTATTTTCTTTACTAACTTCAACGGTCTTTTTTCTTATCATAACTTCAATGCTTAAATTTCATAATTCCTACACAAATTATTTCACATTTCGACAATGCGCCTGCAAATTTTTATAACGTCCAGAACATAATTTCGAATCGTACAAACGCATTTCATACAACGATATCCGAATGATTGGAAAACGGAAAATTCTGAGTGCTATCCTGGGTACTAATGATGTTTATCTCTTCTTTTGTGAATATTTCACTGACCTTCCTCCTGTCTTGACCTGCTCGGTTAGGGGCCCCTTCAGCCCAGGCCACTTCTGTACACATGGTGCCTGATGAGTGTAGAGCAGTAGAAAATAGTGTTCTCATTTCTTGTACAATCTTACAGACCCATTATGGGCTGGCGCGGATCCAGAGGGGGGCATGGCTCCCTCCTCCACACCCCCAAAAGCCCAGACTCGAATTTTTCAAATAAGAGAATGAAGTTTACGATCCCAGTAAAAAGAAACTAATTCGGGAGGATTGCAGCGAATTAACATGTTTAAATTCACCCGAATTTGGCTTTATGATTCGTTGAAACGAACTGAGCCAGCGCGAATTGAATGCATGTCAATTCGCCTTAGTTCGTGGTCAAGGTCATTTCAAACAAAGAATAGTAAAAATTGCATGCCTCAAGTCTCGAACCAGCGATACCAAGTGTATAGGTCCAGAGGACGACCACTGAGCTACGGGAATCATTAATATATGACACGCCGGGAGCTAAAACGTCCCATAGTTTTGTTACGAGCAAAAATGTTAAAAAAATATTCCACGCGTAAAAATGTTCCAAACAAAACTCACGGGCAAAAATGTCACAAAGGTTTTCAACGCGCAAAATTGTCAAAACAGAAAATCACGGGCATAAACATCAAAAAAATATTTGACGCGCAAAAATTACCAAAACAAAACTCACGGGCAAAAACGTCAAATATATATTCACCGCGCAAAATTTATCTTTTACAATTTCAAAACTAAATTCGCGGTCTAATCTGTCACGGCACAACTTGTGATCGTCAGAATTTTTGTATTATTACTTTCAGTTTTTTCTAATTTGATGTTAATAATTTTCAAACTAAATCTCAGACAATCGAGTATAACTACACTTTGTATAATGAAAAATGCCGATGTTTCTTCATGATATTTATCCATCATTTTTGATAGCTGTGATCAGAAATCGTTGCAATTTCAAAAATTCAACCGTTAAAAAAAACATATCGTTCAAGACAAACAAAAATTTTAGTCCATATTACCAATAAAGAAAAACCATTGAAACTTCATGATTTTATATTACTACTTTTAATAGTAATTACTATTGTTTGACTTTTATCATCATCATCTGACCATTCTTGTAGAGAAACTACTTTTTTTTAATGTAAAAAAATACAGAATTTCTTCTAGATTCAAATGATGTAAAAAAACATTTTTTTTTCAACGAAAAAAGCTTTGCACTATTAGGTTTGTACGAAATGTACTATTGACAAAGTTCTTGCTTTAGACAGCAGTTTTTCGTACAAGAAATTCCTGTCAAGAGTTTCATAACGACATTTTAGAAAAATTTGAATCATTCATTTCCATTTCAATATAATAGATATACATAATCTAATTTCATGCTCAGATTCTATCGTTTTATAACTGTTATATAATAGAACTCTTCTCTTATAACTTCATAAGGAATATTAATAGAAAAATTTTCTTTACCTTTATTGTTCTTGCATCATATTTGTCTTTTCTTTCCTTTTTTTCGAAATGTTTGGCATGTCCACCAAATTTTTTTAAAATGTCCTCATAAAACTCTTGACAGGAATTTCTTGTACGAAAAACTGCTGTCTGAAGCAAGAACTTTGTCAATAGTACATTTCCTACAAACCTAATAGTGCAAACCTTTTCTCGTTGAAAAAATGTTGTTTACATCATTTGAATCTAGAAGAAATTCTGTATTTTTTCACATTTAAAAAAAAGGTGTTACTATTGTATATATATACTTCCAATAATAGCTCCAATTATTAAAATAAATGTAATTTATTTATTTATCTATGTTTTTATCTTTGTTTGTTATATGACTGACTATCAATATATGTCGTAAAATTTATTTCAGTAATTTTTCTACATTTCTAATACAGTTACAAATGTTCCTCTTCATCATTAAATGCGCGTTATACTTCAGCCAATCTTATTGTATGTGTACTATCAATGTTTCAATGAAAATAATTGTTTAATGGTTTTTATATTGTAAACTTATTAATTAATTATTAACTTATTCTATTAAAACTTACATTATCTGGAATTGGTCTAAAAGGTTATTAATAATTCAAATTGTCAGAAATGAAAGTTTAATTTTGAAAAAAATATAAAGTAAAAATTATTTGAATGTTTCAATGAAAATAATTGTGTAATGCTTTTTATGTTATAAACTGATTAATTAATTATTAACTGATTCTATTGAAACTTACAGTTTCTGGAATAAGTTTGAAAGGTTATTAATCAATCAAATTTTCAGAAAAATAAAAGGTAAAATTATTTGAATGCTTCAATGAACATAATTATTTAATGCTTTTTATGTCCTGAACGGATTATTTTATTATAAGCTGATTAAATTCTATAATAATTATGAAACACATGAAGATTGAATTTTAATTGTTTTCCATTGTAACATAAATTTATTATTTACTTTAAGGTTATGTAATCGAATATGGAATATTCCTTACAATTATATATATTTTTTTTAATGTTTGCGATATTGTGAAATGACTATCTAAATTCAATTTTCGAAATTATATGTGTATATTATTCCTTTTTTTCGCAAATTACTATAAAGGTTACTAATAAATAAAATGTTCAGAAATGAAAGTGAAAAAAATGTAAAGTAAAAATTATATAAATTCCTAAATGGAAATTACAGTTTAATGCTTTTTATTTTGTGAACAGATTAATTAATTATAATTTAAAATTTAATTCCAGTTGTATCATTTTTGTAAATTTTTGTGATGTTGTGAAATAAATATCTGAATTCTGCTTTCAATATTATATGTACATATATTTTACTTTTCTATGAAATTAGTTTAAAAAGTCATTATTAATTCTAATTTTCAGAAAAATATAAAGTAAAAATTATACGAATGTTTGATTGAAAATAACTATTTATTGCTTTTTATGTTGTTATATGATTAATTATTATGTACATATATTTCCATTTTTTCTGGAATTAGTCTAAGAGATCATTTATAAATTGAATGTATAGAAATGTAATTTCAAATAAAAAAAAACAATATATACATATATATAATGTAAAAATTATTTGAATGTTTCAATGAAAACAATTGTTTAATGCCTTTTATGTTGTGAACTGATTAATTGATTATTATCAACTGCTTCTATTAAAACTCCATTTTTTGGAATTAGTTTAGAATGTTATTAATAAATTAAATTTTCAGAAATGAAAGTTCAAATTAAAACAAAATTAAATAAAATATAAATTATTTGAATGTTTTAATATTGGCTGTTTGGCTGCTTTTTACTGTATTCTGAAATTGTGGGATTGAGGTATGGCGGACTGATTGTCATCCCAATACTTATGCATTCTCCCATAAGGTAAATTTTGACATACTTTTGTGACCACTATTTGATTTTTTGGCTTTTTCCTCCACTCATGGAGTGGAGGCTGGTTGGTTTATTGTCGTTTATTTTTAACATACAGTTTTGGTGTAAGCGATTTTTGGGTTTTTCATTCAAGCTAGTTTTGTGGGTAACGATAATAAAGGTGGAACAATGGCACCTGTCTCTCTGAAAAAAACTAATGGCTCTGCAGGGTTCGCGATCAGTGGAGATTAATCGGATGCACACCCGTTTTGGGGAAACTGCTCCGGAAACACTCACTCGGAATACTATTGAAAGGCGACTTAGTATACTTGATAAAATTTGGGACGAGGCTCGCGCGACCCATGCCGAGATTGTTGTTCATGAAAAAGCAGCTGCAGATCCGTATATGAGCGATGATGTTTTCGCTCAGATGGAAAAGCGTTGTGAAAACGCTCAGAGTGACCTGTTACGGGTGTCAAATCGTATTGACGCGTCCTCATCGTGCGCTGGTGGTCGTTTAATTAGACATGCAGATAAGGACGTGTCGGAGTCAGACCTCAGACCTGCCAAGCTTTCAAAATTAGACTTACCAACCTTTTCAGGCTGATACGAGGACTGGGAGGATCTCTGTGACCTCTTCGCGTCCCTAGTCCATGATGCCCCGCAATTAGCAAACGTCACAAAACTACAATATGTAAAATCTTGTCTCACTGGTACCGCGGTTGATCTAGTGAAAGACGTGACAACAACAAACGCGAATTACTTAACCACTTGGCAGGCTTTGAAGACTCGATTCTCTAACCCTCGATTAATCGTTAGCATGCATCTTACTGCCTTGATGGGTCTACCACACATTAAACGCGAATCCGCGGTATGCCGGTGCAACATTGGCACGTTTGGCTTGTGCACATTTTAGCGAGTCGTTTAGATCCCGAATCTAGAAGGCTCTGGGAAACAGATCTTAGCATGAAGGATCGCCAAATCGTTGCAACCGCGGCCGCACCTGCAGTGGAACCCTCTCCGATGCAACATTTCCCAAAATTCAGTTATCTCGTGGAGCTTCTTGAGCAGCTGTCTCAAGCACTTGGTATGATTGCTGCCGAGACAAAAGCTAATAAAGGTCCAGCATACAGTTCAGAATCTTATGTCAAATCAAATAAAGCTTCGAAACGAACATTTCATGCGAGCACTGGTTCAGGTGTGAGAAATGCCCGCGCATCTGCTCAGAAGTGTTCACTCTGTTCCGAGGACCATTACATCGGAAATTGCTCAGCCTTTTTATCCAAATCCCCTATTTAACGTCGCAATGAGGCGCGTCGCCTATGTCTGTGTTTTAATTGCTTGGGGTCTCATAAATTTCAAAAATGCAAATCGAAGTATAGGTGTAGAACATGCCGAGACATGCACCGCTGGTCATGACACACCGCTCGCACTGGGCAGACAACGAACTATCAAAAAAAAAAAAGAAGAGGTGTCTGGCCACGTAAGTGGACAGAAACAACCTCCTCCCCCAACCAATGTATCCGCGTGGACTACAGGTTTTTCTGACAAATGACAACTGGTATTTCTCGCGACAGCCCAGCTTAAGCTGATAGTTTCTACGGGTACCCAGGTCCGTTTCCGCGCCCTGGTCGATCGAGGCTCTGAGGCCTCCCTTGTTAAGGAATCCACCGTGCAATTACTCCAGTTACGCAAACTCCGTGTAAATATTCCATTAGCGGGAATGGGTGCGTCACTCGCCGGTACAGCTCGTGCTATTGTAAATCTGTCACTGCGCTCAATTAGTAATCCCTCATTTCATCTTGAGACTAAGGCCTTGGTCCTTCCTCGCCTTACATTAAACCCCCGCTCACAGCTGAGCACTGACCTCGACTGAAGCCAGTTTGATGATCTTTGCTTATCGGATCCTCACTTCTACAAACCCAAGTCAGTCGATGTCGTCTTGGGGTCAGATGTGTATTGTCGGATTCTGCGACCTGGCTTGCGCGATTTCCCACCTTCACCGTCGATTGCCCAGGATACTGCTTTGGGATGGATTGTTTCTGGATCGACTCACTCCGTCCTGCCACGGCGGGCGGACCCCCCATCACGAGCACCTCTCACGGCTGGGCATTGTGTCCATGATAATTAATTGCAGAAGGCTTTGCAGCGTTTTTGGAATATGGAAGAATTGTCCAAAAATAGTCCCAAAATTAAACCTGAGGATGAGACCTGCGAGCGGCTGTTTATGATACTCGTGTCCGCGCTCCCGATGGCCGATATACCATTCAGCTTCCGCTGCGATCGGATCCGCCGATGGCCTCTGCTGTGACCCGACGAATGGCCTTGAGTTCGCTGTCCACGACACACCGTCGCTTTGCTTTATGCTTTATGCGTCGCTTTATGAAAGTCTATGAGGAGTTGCGGCATATGGAAAGAGTTCCTGTTTCTCAAAAAAGCAATCCATGAGCGTGGTATATACCGCATCATGCTGTTATCCAGTCCAGTCCGCATCAGCTAAAGCTTCGTGTTGTCTTTGACGCCTCACGACGCACTGCCGAACAGTAATGTTTAAATAAATTCTTAATGCCGGGGCCTGCTGTTCAGGGCGATATATCTCTGATACTTTTGAATTGGTGCAGATATCGCTGTGTTTTTACAGTGGACATCATAAAGATGTTTCGCCAAATCCGCGTTCGAACTGAGGATCAGGATCTGCAGGGAATTCTTTGGGCTGCTGATCCTGCGGATCCGCCCGTAGATTATTGTTTTTGACTACGGTCACTTATGGGACCGTGTGTGCCCCATACTTGGCAATTCGCACACTAGGCGAGCTGGCAAAGGATGAGCAGCAGCGTTTTCCCCTTGGGGCATCTTGCCTTCAGCGCAATACCTATGTCGATGATATTTTCGCGGGGGCTCACAGGTTGGATATCGCGATTCTAAAGCGAGATGAATTGGCTGCGATTTTGCGCTGTGCTGGTTTTGAGTTGGATAAATGGGCAGCAAATCATTCTTCTCTGCTTTCTGGACGCTGCAGACAGAGGGAGCCGGAAACAACCAAGAAAATTGCTCTCAATGAGCCTGGTAAGACGTTAGATTTGCTCCGGAATCCAGCGATGGATGTATTTGGGTTCAGTGTTCCGACCTTAGCCCGGAGGCCTCCACGCAGACAAAGCGTACTATTTTGTCGGACATCGCTCGAGTGTTTGATCCACTGGGTTGGCCCGCTCCAGTTACTGTTACTGCAAGGATTTTGATGCAAGCTCTCTGGATTCTGAAATACGACTGGGACTCCCCTTTGTGGTCGGAGATCCTTGAGCGATGGACTGATTATAGTAACTCAATGACCTCCATCCCTACACTCTCGATCGATCGCTGTTTGGGAACCTCTCCAGACTCCCGGTGTCAGCTTCATGGCTTCTCGGATGCATCTTCTCGCGCATATGCCGCAGTGGTTTATCTGAGAAAGCAGCTTGATGACGGCCGTCACCGGGTGTCGCTTCTTATGGCTAAAACTAAGGTGAGCCCTGTCAAGACACTAAGCATCCTGAATCTCGAACTAAGCGCAGCTGCTCTGCTTGTGAGACTCATCTGTCACATTCAGAAGCTGCTCTTCTTTAAAGATCTACCTATCTTTGCTTGTTTTGACAACCAAGTAGTACTCGAACTGAGCGCAGCTGCTCTGCTTGTGAGACTTATCTGTCACATTCAGAAGCTGCCCTTCTTTAACGATCTACCTGTCTTTGCTTTGTCTGAAAGCCAAGTAGTACTCGCGTGGTAACGCAAACACCCATGCTATTGGAGAACCTTTGTTGCTAACCGCGTATCCTTCATTCAAACCGAGCTGCCCTCGGCTGAGTGGAGGCATGTTTCTTCCAACGAAAATCCGGCTGATCTTGCCACTCGTGGGGTGAGGCCTGAAGAATTTAAAGGTATTGAAAAATGGTGCATGGACCACCATGGCTCTCATTGCCCGCTGCGGATTGGCCAGATCGGCCGGATGCCTTGCGCATAATGCACGTGCGAGAGCACATCCTTGAACCGGAATTACTGACTCGGTTCTCGATACTAACGCGGTTGATCCGCATAGTGGTATGGTGTCGCCGCCCCCTGATTTATTTTCGCAGATGAAGAGGGGGTGAAATGCATAATTTGTTATTTCTGACTTCTTTAGAGATCTCTGAAGCTCGCGCAGCAATCATTCGGTTGTCTCAGGTGGAAGCCTTAAACGCGGAGCTCGTGCTTTTGACCAACGATCTCTATGACCGTACGGTGTTAACCCCAACGTGTCCGTGA
>CAKNWT010285357.1:0-11712 GCA_932066315.1 Andricus coriarius | reverse complement strand
TTTGGGCCGTGCATAAAATGCATAAAGTGTTTTGGATGGTTGGTGGGGATGGAACACTCAGGCAACGATTTTTCAACAAGTCTGTAAAAAATTCAACTATGTGGTAGAAAATTTAACTGTTTTAAAGAAAATTTGCTTTTCTAAATTAAATTTTTTTCTTTGAATGAAAATTTAAATATTACATTTTTGGCTAAACATTGTTCTCTATAACATAGAAATTGAACTATTTGGTTGAAAATTGATCTTTTTTAGTAGAAGCTTACTCTTCTTGTTGGAAAAATCATCTACATTGTTAAAAACTTTTGTATTTTGTTGAAAATTCATACAGCTTGCTGAGAAATACATCGTCTTGGTTGAACATTCAACACTTTGGTTGAAATTTGAAGTACTTTATTCAAAATTCATTTTTTTGGTTGAAGATTCATAATTTTAGTGAAAAATTCAACTTTCTTGTTGAAACTCAACTTTTTTGTTGAAAATTGATATTTTTGGGTTGCCAATTGAACTGTTTTGTAGAAAAATCATCTTTTTAGTTTCAAACTTCAAGGATTTGGTAAAAAATTCGGATATTTCGTAGACAATTCCACTTTTTTATTGAACGTTCATATTTTTGTGTTGAAAATTCAACAAATTTGGAGAAAATTCAACTATTTGGTAGAAAATGAAACTACTCTACAGAAAATTCGCTTTTCTAAATTGAATTTTTCTTTTAATAAAAATGTAAATATTGCAATACTACATCTTCTTGTTTGAACGACCAACTACTTGGTTAAAAATGTATGTATTTTGTTGAAAATGCATCCTGTTTGTTAAAAAATACGTCGCCTTGAGAGAGAGAGCGGGCTTACGTGCCTAAACAATGCATCTTTTTGTAATCCTCTGAATAATTCTACAGGTATCACATTTTCGAAGATTTCTCAATAAACAAAAAATTTAATTTTTATTCAAGCAAAAATAATTCATATTTTAAACTCTTAAAATAATAAATTACAATTTCTATAAATAATTTTGATCATTTTTCTTTTTACTTCATTTCAAGTTTATTGAATACCTTTTGAATACATAATTTTTAAACACATAGAATAATGCATTTAATTATTTGATAGATATTTCGTCCAACTTTTAGCTCCTATTACTTTCTTTTATTCTCCAGAATTTTTCCAGACTCTCCTGCAGTATACTGGGATTGTGCCCTGTTAAAAGAGAAGGTAATTAGTTTAATCAAATGTCAAATACTTAAAAACTGAACTTTACAGTATTTAAGTCATTATAAAAAGTAAAATAAATTCATATTTTCATATAAAATTACTCACAATACTCTCACATTTTCACAAATTATTTTTGGCAAGTTTCCTTGAACTTCTTCCTTCTTTTCTTCACTCAGTTGATCTTTCTCATCCAGACATTCCTGAACTTTATCAATAACAGATTTTGAGTTGTCTCTTATAGTGGGATTTTGAAGACATATTTCATCAATCAATTGAGACCAATTTACTTCAGTGTCTGTTGACTTTTTTCTGGCCTCTTTAGCAATATCCTTTGAAACTTCATTAAGAACTTCATTAGTTTTCAAAACGATGTTGTAAATTTCATTCGCTTTATAAGATCCTTTTTTTACGCATTTTTGCTGCAATTCATCATATGTTAAATTATAATTTTGTCTCACTACAGATGATATGGGCTCGATAAATGTTTCAGCCAATACTAATCTCAGGTAACCTAAAAGTAAAAATATATTTTTAAACTTCTAGTTATTGGTATAATTTTCTAATAATTGTAAATGTATGTATTGCATACTTACAAACAATAAATGATGACAAAAGAGCAATTAAGAACTTCATTTTAGATTTTTTTTCTGACTCAGTATAATGAGAAAAATTTATTCATGTAAACGTAGTCTGAATAAGTTTTCTATTTTAACAAACTGACATCCTACATTGAAAAATGTTCCTATAAGTATCTGGGAAAAACATTTACACAAGGGGAACCAATTAACGAATAAATAAGCATAAAAGACATTTTGCGCATTAATGTATCATGAAATTACAAAACTGTACATCAATCTTGCAATAAATATTAGCTAAGTCGACAAATGGAAGTTATTTTTTTCCTGTCAGAATTCGTAACTTGCTTAGCGATAAAAATATAAAAGTAATGTGTCATGGTCTGAAGCAATACCGTGAAATATCAAATTTGTACAGCTGAGGGAGCGTGTTTTCCAAAAGAATAATAAAGCAGGTGCTCTTAATTAATTAACTTCTTATTTACTTATTTCATATCTTTTAAATCTTCAAGCTACCTTTTATGTTTACGCGGATTTGACTTGATTGGTATATTCCAATTTTCGATAATAACAATGCAATAATCTATATAATCAAATGATTGTACAATTTAAAATTTACATCCTCAAACTTGAATGAAACGAAATTAAAAGCTTTCAAGAATAAACAATGTTAAACTTAAAATTTTGAAAAAAAAGAAAATTTAAAACCTTTTCAAACTAACAGATGTAGTAATAAAACTTTCATGAGTAACCAGGCAGAGTATCTTAATATGTATTACTTCTTTCTTCTTAAATTATACATTTCTCAGACGTTCTGTTCGATTTCATAATAACTGAGAATGGATGACTTTTCTTTATAAAAAAGAATAATTCATCAGTACACTTTTGAAGGAGAGTAACGGACCACTAACCGGGTGACCTATTAAAAATAAGCCTTGACTTTGAAAGGTGATAGCGCCGTCCAGAATATAGAAAAGAGAATTTTTTTTAACCGTTGAAAATGAATTTCTTAATTTGATATTTTACAAAAGCAATGTCTACACAGAATCAGACCAGTGTTCAATTTGTTGCAGCTCAAATTTTTAACGGTTTTAAAAGGAGAATTTTCAGTCTCATATTTGCACCCTTGGACATAGGTGCACATCTAGGGAAAATTTATAATTTCGAGACAGATTTTATATGTACCTAATTTACATTTATGTACCTAATTTTAATTTTCTTTTATTCAACAGCACGTATTAGTAAATTAAAATAAGGTAAGCAGTTCATACTACAATATTCACATTTTTAGTGAGATATGACCGTCATGAAATTCAAACTAATGCCGGGATGTAACGGCCAAATAATAACCATCTACATGCATATTGAAATCTGAGCGTTCGAAGATATTCAGTTTGGGGAATTTGTAATGTGCGAATACACTTTTCTTGTAAGAAAATTAATAAATACAAACTGTTATTAATAATTTCAAGAAGCTTTATTAGTAACAAGTAGGAGTGTGAAACATTTTTAAAAACCTGAACCCGACGGGTCGGTATTTTTTCTGGCTCAAAAGTTGACTGAAAAAATTTCATAAAATTTTTGGTGATTTTCGGTAAATTTGGTAAACGATAATCCTTTAGTACTCGTAAATAGAAATGCGTATGCAGAGGTAGTAATAATACTTTTTATTAACCATTAAAACTATGAATTTGTTTAGTTATTTTCGACTTTTTTTTGCGAAATATTGAAACAGCCTTTAAAAAAATGTAGATTTTAAATTTTGAATTACCTGCCCGAAAAACCACTGTACAATAAACTTTATTCGAATCGCATAATTTTTTTAAGTTTTTAAGCGCCATATTGAAGCCGGTATTTTGTTTTTGAAAATTTGGATATCGAATTTGAAATCAACTATCGAAAAAGCTATGTGGCGTAAATTTTTGTTTTGATCGAATCTCTTTTTGAGTGTTTAGGGGCCACATTGAAGCCGCTATTTTCATTTCGAAAATTTGGATTTTGAATTTGTACTCATTTACACACAAAAAAATCTTTACAGTAAATTTCATTGCAATTTGATCATTTTTTCGACTTTTTGGTGGGCATATTGGTGCCGCCATTTATTTATATTTGGATTTAAAATTCAAAATCAACTGCAGGAAAAACTCCTTCATAGTAAATTATGCAGATTGGACCATTTTTTGAATTTTTGCAATTTTGTACGGACTTGGTACAACTGTGCAGCGTTACCGAAATATTAGAAAATTTGGTACGACTCCAATAAATATTAAAAAGTCGAAACGAGGTAGCCACTCTTTCTTTAATATAATTTGAAGATTTTGTGCGTAGAAATAACTTCATTACTGATAATGATTCATTTATTTGTTGTTGAATGGCAATACATTGTGTTAGAATATTATTCTTCAGATGGAAAGAAATTACTTTGCAAAAATAAAAATTTTCTTTGTTTAAAACTGCGATACAAGTTAATTTGTTTATGAAAATTTTTGTCGAGATACAATCTATATTGTGACAATAACAACTGTTTGAAAATTTGAATGGCGTTGAATCCGCCTATATTGAAGTTATTTTATTGGTTGTAAGAAATATGTAGCTTCAAAGTCCAAGGTTTTTCCAGCAAAATCATCTTTTGAAATCTTAGGTTGAACTCATCGCCAAATCAAGTAAATTGTTCCTAACCAGTTTTTTAATTTATGAAATCAAGAGGAAATTATACTCTCTAAATCTGGACCAAGAAGACGAATAAATATTTCGTGATTGCTGAGTAATCATAAAAAATATTTACCCGTGGAATGGAAATTTCAGCGAAGATAAGAATACAAGATTCGCCGTGTGCATTAATTTCTTATCACACAATCATTCTTTGAATAAATTAATATTTGACATACATAAATTAAGGTAGCAATTTTTTTTTTCGTAATTTTTTTCCATTAATTGCCATCCTATAGGAGTACACTTTCCCAAAATTCAAGTCTGATCGGAGAAATAATGCACGGTGTCCCACCACCTATACAACGCCTTGTACTACGTCATAGTGCACAACAAAATAAACAAAAAAGTCATCTAGCAAAAAGTTTTATGAAGCTTAGTTTGGGCACAATAAAGCTTTAAAGTGGGGCCTTATCAACCAATGAGAAGCGAGCTTTAGCGAACACTAGTAGGTTTATTTCAAAACGCAAAGTTCCAACCCCAATAGCTTTTTGAACTTTCGAATCCTTCTCTCTAACATTTATTAACATTTATTAAATTACTAAACATTTATTAAAATTTAAAGTTTGATGATAAATATATCAACTTCAAATGTAGTCACGGGTTTTTCTATGGAGGCTAATAGCAATAACAACTTTAAATATAATTACGTCGACCCTAATGTGCCGGTTTGTGTACTAGATCATTAAAACTTAACAAACATTCAAGGAGGAATATCTGTCTTAGATATCTTGCTCCGGAAACTTATCCAGAATGAATCAGAAGAAAATTGTAGATGCACAACGTATATTTCTTTATTTGTAAACTAGTATTATTTTATTTTAAAAACTCTTTAAACGTTAAAATATAATTGACGAACACTTATTGCATTAGGAACCTAGGATATGATTTTTCTTCTTTTGTAGTTCATTCAATTTGCATCTTAAACTGTCTTTAACCAGTCTGTAATTTTGTATCTTCCACTTTGTTTTCTTCGCACTCAGTCTACGATACTCTGGAATAGAAAAAATAAGACAATATCACAATTTATCGATGTAATTTTTCTTTCATAGAGTCACTTCATACAGTTTTATAAATTTATGTGTATAAAAATGATTATTTTTTAATATGGTATTTTCATATCTGAAAAGTTTTTACAGTTTTTTGTTAATTTTTTGGATTTTAAAGCATATAATTAATATAATTTTCTACAAAGATCATAAAGTAACCTTTGCATTACCGACTTATCACTACCAAGTATTGCCATACTCAGAGTGAATCTTATATGAAAAAATAAATTGAAAATTATTTTACGAAAATTCTCAAAATCCTGTTTTAAGCATTGTATTTCTATTCGAAAATTTTGCAACTTTAGTATAAAATTTTTGTTTAAAAGTCCATCAGATAAGTTACTAATCTTCTATATGAACAATAAAACCTTACGTAATATTACATCTACAGCTTTCTTATTGAGACCAGGTTTTTTTTCTTCTAATTTTCTCCCTTTTCCAGTAAGAGAACATATTTCTAGTGCCTCTTTCTTAAAGACGGCACACATCAACTTTCTAGCCAAAAGTGTTTGCGACGAGGCAGTTATCTTAGCTTCTTTTAGAGAGGTTTTGTGAATATAAATTCCACTGTCAGGTAGTCCACCGCCTAACGGTCAAATTCAAAGGATGTTAGGAAAGTTAACAAACCATGATTGAAACGTAAAATTCACAAAACGATTTGATGATGCGCGATTGAGAAGTTGAAGGCTCCGGAAGCTACGATCATGGTTCCTTAAAGCAACCAATCCCGACGTAACTGGAACGTTTACGTCATCCACTTCTGCTCCTTCTGTCCTAGAAGGTAAGCAAGAGCGGGAAATTTACGCGAGATAACATCGTGCAACACTGTTCCTTGGAGTCAGGTCTCTAGCCGCGGATGACCTTACGCGGCAGACGGGACAGTTGGAGATGAAGGTTTCACCTCTGGATACTTTTTTAGAGCTACCAAGCTTTGTAGAATGTTATGAGGAACAGTGTTGACGGACCAGATGAAGTGATCCCAGAAGAACAGCCTTTTGCATCCGGTTTGCGATGGAATGAGCCTGACGCTGGCAAGCCGGAATCTTGTTGAGTTGGCTAAGAAATGAAGCTTTCATACCTACAAGACAGCCGATTATGAGAACTACAAGATGGACTTTGTAGCCTTGGTACAGCCTGCTAAGCTCGAAAAGAAGTGCTTGATATTTCACCCGTTTTTCTTCCTCCTTTGCCGTGATATTACCATCGGCTGGTGCCGAGAATTCAATCACGTAAATGATCTTGGTCTTCAGATCTTGGAGGACAATATCAGGCTTCGTGGCACTGATACGTTGAGTGGTGGAGAATGAGAAATTCCAGTAGATATATTATCTTCTTTGTATTGAATTTTGAAAAACGTTTAAAAAGGCCTGGTCTAACTATAATACCCCCTTAAAATAATGTTTAGGTATGTACGAAATAATTAACATAATTTTTTGGAATTCGAGTTGATTAAAATTTTGATTTAAATACGGACAATATAATATTTTCTTGGCCGAAGCAAGTAATGTCTCAAGAAAATGTGCTTAAATAAAGAAATTTAATTTTCTTTAATCAAGTATGTTTTCTTAAGAAAAGAAGTATACCATCATTTCAGACAGTAATGTATTGCTTGCATTTAGGGAAAAATTGTCTTGATTCCATAATACTTTTTTTTCGATGTACAACTTTTATTGTGGAAGGTCATTTTGTTGTGTGCCAAGCTCGTAGCATATTTTATACTTTTCACGGTTCTCAACCAATTTAAAAGAACAATATATTAAAATTATTATTAATTAGTAATACGAATAAATTATTAATAATACAATAATATAGTGAAAAATAATTAAATCAATGTTCATTTAAATTAACGAGACAAGAGCCCGCTGGAGTCTGTACATAGAGTGGTACAGCAAGGGCATATCGAGAAAAAATTTTTTTGACGGTGGGATTGAAATTTTCGGGTCACACTCACTGAGAAATGTATCCCTCTCCCATACTCTTCTTCCCTTACTACCCCTTCGCTCTCCTACTTCCCCTCCGCTCACTTCACCCCCACCCTTCCACAACTGCTTCCTATTCTACTTCCCTTTTTTTCACTTTTCAGGCTAATGCTCCCCTTCTCCTACTTCCCTCTGCAACCTTTATTTTCCCTCCCCAACTCACTCGTACTACCCTACTAGCCCTCGCTTCACTTCCCCTCACGACCCTTCCTCACTTCCAATCATTTCCCCTGCTTCTCCTTAATTTCTCTACTTCCATTCCCCTAATTTCCCCTACTTCCATCCTTCTTCTAGTTTTTTTCTGCAAAATACATGGGGAAATTCAAAGACATTTGCCTCTCATTTAATCTCACGAAACCAAAGTACTGAAGTACCGAAGTACCAGTACTCTGTCAGACGCCCACAATTATTCTTTAATTTAAACTGAAGTTCCATATAATTAAAAAGAAATTATAATTCTGTCGAAATGTACCTTATAATATTAAGAACAGATTTGGGTTAGCATCATTTTTTCCTCACCAGTTTCCTTGAAAACAAAAAATACAAATTAGAATGTATCTTGTAGGAATCTGGTCATCAACATGTAGCTGAAGATAAGGATCCAGATAACGATGCGAATAACGACGCAGATTCAGATGTAGACACAAATGAAGATGAATGTGGAGATGAAGATGAAGATGCCGCTGGGGATGAAGATACAGGTTCAGATGAAGATGACGATGAAGATGAAGATGATGATGAAGGTGAAGGTGAAGATGAAGATGATAATAATGACGCTGAAGACGAAGATAATGAAGATGAAGATAATACGGCGAATTCATCTGAATCGGAAACTTCAGAACTGCTTTGTAGATCCAACACCTTTTCTACTGAAGAACTAGAAGATGAATTACCTAATACACCTTTAACCAGTTCGGATACATCATTGCCTTCTGCCTTCATGAATGAATCAACATCTAATGCATATTCAACCTTTAGTGATTTGTTTAATGTCGAAGCTAGACTACAAATACTCTTTGAACCACTGTATGAAAATTCACCGCTTCTTTATGGCAATGCTTTGCACAAAGTCTTAGATTTATATGTTAAAAACGCGGCAACAAAAAAACTCCTTGAAGAAACTTTAAATCTAGTTGCATCCCTTATACCAGGTCCGAATAATTTTCCGAAGACAAAGTTCTTCTTGTTAAAATTATTGCATCAAATAATGCCTCACTCTTTTTCTGAGGTAGTGATAAAACACAGACTTTGCAATACATGCTCTACATATTTGGGTAAATGGTTGACCGATCCAGTGATGAATGCTTGCAATATTTGTGAAAGTCCGGATGCAAATGGGGTAGTCCTGCAATTCAGTGTTCGGGCTGCAATTCAAGACGCGTTTGAAGTGCGGCATCTCCACCAATATATCGATAAATACCAAGATCAATGTTTCCATAGTCAAAAAGAAAATATAATTTATGATGTAACTTCAGGATCGGAATTTAAAAGATTGAAAAATGTTGTACTCGTACGAAAGTATGACATCTGCTTGATTTGGAGCGCTGATGGCATACCAACATCTGATAGTTCGTGTGATCAATTTTGGGTTCTTCAAGCACAAATATTAAACATAGCTCCTGTAAGTAGAAGAAGATTTCAATTCATTTGTGGCCTGTACTATAGTAATCGTAAGTCAAAAAATAAACCAGAAATCTCATCTTTCTTAAAGTCGCTTGCTGACAAAATGCAAGATTTATTTGTTAAAGGAGTTTCATGGCATCATAATGAATCTGGTCAGACCATAAACGGTACAGTTATCGCTCCAGTTGCTACGTTAGATGCACCAGCTAGAGCTGCTGCACAAAATTTGATGCAATACAATGGAGAGTATGGGTGCTCTTTGTGCGAACATCCAGGAGAAACTTGTGCAATAGGAACAGGCCATAACCATTCTTTTCCATCAGATGAACGGAATCATCCCTTAAGAACGAAGTAACGTATGTTATCACAAGCGAGGAAAGCATTGAATGAAGGTTTGGAGCATTACAAAGGTGTCAAAGGACCTTCTATTGCTTCAAAAATACCCCATTTTGACGTATCTAAGGCATTTCTACCAGACTACATGCATGCAGTGCTCTGGGGGTAATGATGATGCTACTTCTACTTTGGTGCAGCACCCACAATAAAGATGAACCTTACTATATCGAAAAGCGTGACCGGGATGAAATTAACGAATTGCTGAGTGAAATAAAACCACCGGACTATGTACCTCGAACGCCTAGAGATTTGAAAACCTCAGGCTTTTGGAAAGCATCAGAATTAAGGGCTTTCCTCCTCTTCTGTGGCCCAATTCTTTTGAAAGAAAGACTACCTAGGCAATACTACCAACACTTTTTACTTCTTGTCCGTGCTATACATAATCTGTCGCAATCCCACATAAAAAATTTGGAAATTGACTTGGCTGAGACATTACTGCACATTTTTGTGTCAGAAGTAGAAGATCTTTATGGTCGTAATAAGTGCTCATTCAATGTGCATCAACTATTACATCTTGCAGCTTCTGTGAGAATGTGGGGCCCATTTGGGCATGGTCTGCTTTTCCATTTAAAGATGGAAATGGGTATCTGGTAAGAATGGCGCATGGCACTATTAACATTGACGTCGAATTATCCAATACCAAGCACTATGTTAATGCGCTGCACGTTGTAGAAAACATTATGGACGAGCAAAGTGCCCAGAATGACTATCGAGGATTTTCTCTTGGAGCTCCTGTAATTAATTTCAATTTCAATCTGAACGACATTATAGCCCTTCAAAACGCGACTTCACTTACACAAAGGGAACTACAGGATAGAATCTTATTCGTTTATCGTAGAATTAAAATTCACAATAAAACTTTTCCTTCCTCAATTTACACGAAAGAAACTAAGCGCGACAATTCATGCATCTATTGGAACAATAGAAAATCGTTCGGAATCGTAAAATTCTTCATTTCAATCGAAAATTCTTTGCTTGCTGTCGTCAAGGAGCTAATAATATCCTCTAATCCAAAGGATCAAATCATCTATAACGACATAGGTATGGACTTTAATTCCTCTCTTGTTCCCGTACGCCATTCTTACTGTACCCATGTTATTCCGATAGACAAAATGGAAGGGAAACTTGTGCTTGTATTGGATTACGTATGCTTTCCTCCGAGCGAACATGAAAAAAGTAAATAAATTTTTAAACAGGTTGAATAAAAACGTATCAGAACCTGATTAGAGCGATTTACTATTAAAATTTATGAATACTTCCAAAATATACTTGTTCAGCTTCCTCACTTTCTACGTTCCATCAATTCCGTAATACCTGTAAGATATAGTTATCTTGATTAATAAAAAGTGAGAATTAAAATAAAAAATATGGTCAAATTATTCATTACTTTATTTTCTAAATAACATCTTACTCGATTTACAAAATTTCCCAACGAAGAATAAATAATTTGCAATGAGTCCACGTACACCAAAGTCATCCTAACTGTATTAAGAGTTATTCTTGTTATGGTCGAACTTCAAAATTTTAGACTTTTCCTGCTGAGTTGGCTTTTTACAACCTGGTGCAATAATAGATAAAGCAGGGTCATTATAATTGTATTCGAAGTAGATATTCTCATAATCGAATTTCAAATCTTGAAAAAATTCCTGTGGAATATGCTTTGAACAAACTGGTGCATGATCAGAAACACCGGGGTCATTGCAACTACATCTGATGTTAATATTTTCATCATCGAAGTTTAAATTTTGAGAGGATTCCTGTAAACGATGCATTTAGCAACCTGGTGCATGACCAGGTACACCGGGGTCATCGCAACTATATCTGAAGTTGATATTTTCATCATCGAATTTAAAATCTTGAAAAAATTCCTGTGGAATATGCTTTTAACAAACTGGTGCATGATCAGAAACACCGGGGTCATCGCCACTACATCTGAAGTTGATATTTTTATCATCGAAGTTTAAATTTTGAGAAAATTCCTGTAGCCGATGCATTTAGCCACCTGGTGCATGACCGGGTACACTGGGGCCATCACAACTACATCTGATGTTGTGATTTTTCTCATCGAATTTCAAATCTTGAAAAAAATCCTGTAGACGATGTTTTTAGCAGCCTGGTGCATGACTAGACACACCGGGGTCGTTGTCACCTCCGGAGGAGTACCGATATTACG
>CAKNWT010285320.1:0-14731 GCA_932066315.1 Andricus coriarius | reverse complement strand
GGTCGTGGTTCAAGGGTGACCTTGAACTTCAGCTGAAGGTTATTAAGCTTGACCCAGGTATGGGGCGGGTCCAATCTGTACTGCTGCGGCTCAGATGTTTACGAAAAACTTCAAAGTCATTGTTGGAGTAACTTTAAACGAGGAATTTAACGGTGACCTTGAATTTGACCTTGAGCTTAACCTTCAAGGTTACTCAAGGTCAACTTTGTTTTTTTTAAATTGGGAACCCCTTTTTTTGACAACGGCAATCGAAAGAACGGGAAATTTTGCGTCCAAACATAAACTCAGGTCATGGGTCAAGGATGACCTTGAATTTCAGCTGAAGGTTATTAGGCTCGAACCAGGTATTGGCCGGTTCCAATCTGTACTGCTGCGGCTGAGGTGTTTACGAAAAACGTCGATGTCATTCTTGGAGTAACTTTTAACAAGGGATCCAGTGTGACCTTGAATTTGACCTTGAGCTCGACTTTCGAGGTCATTTGCAGGTCAATTTTTTACATGTAGCGTTACCCAGGAACAACGACGTGGACTTAGTAAAATCTGTTCCCTTTGGGGTGCTTGATTTACGTGAGTCCCCTTGCCTCTCACGATCGGGGTGCTTTGATTTACGTCAGTCCCCTTGCCTCTCACGATCGGGGTGCTTGATTTAAGTGAGTCCCCTCGCCTCTCACATTTGATTATTAGCATTAATCAGCACAACATCTTATTTTAAGTGCTTGAATTGTTATCCATTCACCTCTTGACAGCAAGCTAATCGATGATAAAAAGCATCAACAGCATTTTGGATCATTCCAATGGAAATGAGAGCTGACTCATCTATGATCCTTTGCCGTAATTCATATAAATTTTGGGGTTTTGTTTTGAACACCCGATCCGTCAGATAACCCCAATAAAAATAATCTAGAGTCGTCAAATCAGGTGACCTAGCTGGCCATTTAATTGTGCCCCTCCGTTCTATCCACCGATCAACAAATACCTCATTTCAGTAAGCGCGAACGTCTAGTCCATAGTGAGCAGCTGCACCCTCCTGCTGAAACCATATGTCTTCAAAGTTGTCTGGCTATTTCTCTGATTGTAGGAACTATTAAATGTCGAAACATAGCTTCATAGTTTTGAGCATTTAAGTTACCATCAATGAAAAATGGTCCTATAATTCTATTGTTAGGTATTCCAGCCCAAACATTTAATTTCTGCGGATACTGCGATTTATCTTCTCGCATCCAGTGAGGATTTTCATCTGCCCAATATCTGCAATTATGTCTATTCAAAATTCCATTAAGTTGCAAAGTTGCTTCATCTGAAAAAGCTATGTTTGATGGAAATTTAGGATCTTCAACTATGCGTGCCATCGTGTCTTCAGAAAACTCAACGCGACGATCGAAATCGTCTTCATTCAACTTTTGAACCAGTTTCACTTTAAATGGCTGGAATTTCGCTGTTTTTAGTACGTTGTGTAGAGACGATTTACTTATGTCATGCTCTTGAGCAGCTGTGCGGATGGAATTATGCGGATTTTCAGTAAATGATAACAAAACATCTAGTGACTTCTCCCTATTTTTTGCTGACCTGTGTTATTCTTTCTCTTTCAGTGAGGCGTTGCATTTTGCCTGTACGGACTAACCCTTACTCAAATTTCAATCAGAATCAAGAAGGTTAAACTTATAACGCAGGTAAACGTTTTAAAAAATGAAAATTGTAATCTGGTATTTTTACGTAAAAGCTCTACCTCATTTTTACATATAAACTACTGCACTCATGATTGATAGAAATTTTTGTAGAGTAAAAAAATTGGGAATTTGTTGCTTATTGAAGTATCAATTCATAACGAAGCTTAAGCTTGTAACTACTCAGTTCTTTAATTTTTATTTATTTATTCATATTTTATCAAATTTTTTGTGAACAAAGTTAAAACATAACTTTGATCGACTTTTTTATTATTTTTTATTATACCATTGGATTCCTCGTTAAAAGTTACTCCAAGAATGACCTCGGCCTTTTTCGTAAACACCTGAGCCGAAGCAGTACAGATTGGACCCGCCCCATACCTGGGTCAAGCCTAACAACCTTCAGCTGAAGTTCAAGGTCATCCTTGACTCATGACCTGAGTTTATGTTTAGACGCAAAATTTCCCGCTCTTTGGATTGCCGTTGTCAAAAATAGGGGTTCCCAATTAAAAAAAACAAAGTTGACCTTGAAATAACCTTTAGGGTTAAGCTCAAGGTCAAATTCAAGGTCACCGCTGAATTCCTCGTTAAAAGGTACTCCAAGAATGACCTCGACGTTTACCGTAAACACCTCAGCCGCAGCAGTACAGATTGGACCCCCCCCCCATACCTGGGTCAAGCCTAATAACCTTCAGCTGAAGTTCAAGGTCATCCTTGACCCACGATCTGAGTACATGTTTGAACGTAAAATTTCTCGCTCTTTCGATTGCCGTTGTCAAAAATAGGGGTTCCCGCTTTAAAAAAAAAAAAGTTGACCTTGAAATAACCTTGAAGGTCAAGCTCAAGGTCAAATTCAAGGTCACCACTGGATTCCTTGTTAAAAGTTACTTCAACAATGACCTTGACCTTTTTGAAAAATATTTTACCTAGAAAATTATTCAGGTGTTTCGTTACTTTTTGGGCACCCTGTATATACGAGTTGTGTTCAAAAAGTAAGGTGACTTTTAATTTTTAAACAAAAATATGTACTTTTTCATCAATATTAATGTTGTCACCTTCAAAGTAACCCCCCTCAGATATAACACACTTGTGGCAACGCTTTTTCCAATCTTCGAAGCACTTCTGATAAGCTCTTTTTGGTATAGCCTTGAGTTCTTCCAACGATGTATTCTTTATCTCCTCAATCGTTGCAAATCTCCGTCCTTTCATGGGTTCCTTTAGTCTTGAGAACAGGAAATAGTCGCAGGGGACCAAATCTGGTGAATATGGTGGCGCTGAAGCTTGATTGTGGTTTTGTGTATGGACAAAAAGTCACGCACAAGCAACGATGAGCGAGCAGGTGCATTGTCTTGATGCAAAAGTCATTAACTGTTTTTCCACAATTCTGGAAAAAATTGCATGGCACGAGTCAACCAAAATGCCGACGTCTTCAGCAACTTCTCTAATAGTGATTCGACGATTCCCCAACACCATATTCTTCACTTCTTCAACGCTTTCATCGTTTATTGACGTGCTGGGGCGTCCAGAGCGAGATTCGTCATTGGTGTCTTCTGGGCCTTCTTTGAAGAGCTTGTACCACTTATAAGATTTTTTTTTTGCTCAAAGGAGACTCACCGTATGCCACTGTCAACATTTTAAGTATTTTGGAGAACTTGATTCCATTTTTTACACAAAATTTGATGCAAGTTCTCTGATCCATTTTTTTTCAACAGCAGAAAATCGAAGATCACACCAAAAACTTCTAACCTTTACGCCTCTCACAAACAAACTAAAAATGCTATACACTTGAAACTGTGCACATATGTTCGTGACAAGTGTACCAATATAATGTTTAAAAAAAATTGGAGATAGAATGTACGTAGCCTGCGAAATTTGAAAAGCCACCTTACTTTTTGAACACACCTCGTATATACTTTATAAATTTAGGAAAGAACCTAATAAATAGGATATCTTCCAGACTAATAGTTTAAAATTTATTTGATAAAAAGTCGAATCGATTACGTTTCGGAAACACAATGGTTTCCCTCATCAGATCTGTAAAAAAACGTATTAAAATTATAGTAACGAAGCAATATAATGTAATGACAAAATGTATGAAAATGTAAGGAAAGTATACCTTAAAACAATTTAAAAAATATTCCGTGTAGTATTCTTTTTGTGTGAGTTCCAATCTTCAAAGCATTTTTTGTAAGGAAAAATTAGATTCAGTTTTAATAGATTTACGACACCAAATTAGAAAAATATAAATTAAAGATGTTCACAACCATTTGAAATTTATAACTAACGCCATGAAAAGATGAGAACAAAATTTATAATTAATACCAGCTTACTTACTTAAATAAATTGTAGGACGCCAAAATAACTGGGATGCATTTTTAAAGAACAGAAATAAAAGTTTAAACAACAGATTAAACAAAAAATTGAAACGCTAAGACATGAACAACATACAGATATTATTCAAAATAAGCATAGAAGTGAAGTTGTTGTAGACAATAACATCAACGATCCATGTTTTGTGAATTTTTCTAACTTTAGCATTCCTGAGCAGACCAAACCATATTTTTGAAATTGTGAAGGATTTAGAATCAAACATAGATAAGATTCCGGATAATTTTAGAGATAAACTTAGAGAAAAAGTCTTGTCATTAGCTTCCAATTATTTAAAGAAACCTCCTAAATCCTAGCATACAGAGAGCAGATTTACTTACGGTAAATACTAACATTGCTAGAATGTATGGACTTCCAAAAATGCATTAACAAAATTCTCCCCTCAGACCAGTTGTAACTTCCATAGGCACTCCTACTTATTACTTAGCCAAGATTTTCAGCAAAATTATTTCCAATTCCTTACCATCTGATCCTTATAACATAAAAAACTCAATTGAATTTAAAGAAAAAATCAAAAACTTTAAAATACCCGATAATCACAATATGGTATCACTTGACATCACATCACTCTTTACTAATGTTCCATTAGAACTTGTTCTGAAAAGCATAGAATCTAGATGGAATTACATGAAAAAAAATACTAAAATTCATTTCAACAAATTCAAGGAAGGCATTTCTTTTCTTATGAATAACACCTTCTTTAAATTTCATAATAACTTTTACCAGCAAACACATGGTATACCTATGGGTTCACCAATTTCGGCTACTCTATCGGAAATTGCCATGCAAGATAATAATAATAAGAACTGAAAACAATATTATAAAAACTAATTGGTTCCGCAAAAAACTTATTCAGGAAGATATTTGAACTATTTTTCTAATCATCCCATTTGAGTATGAAATTTGAATTATCAAAAATCTTGTTGATTCGGCCATTCTTTTAGCAGACGTTTATTTTCACTCAGAAAATTTAGAACTATTTAAAAAACTATTATTCTATAATAACTATCCAACCAATTTGATTGATAAGCACATTAACAAAAGATCAATTGAACTACAGACAAAAAATAACAACAGTAACGACAATATCAATATTGACAATACTAATCAAAACTCAAAGACAATTATCTCAATATCTCTTCTAGGCCAAATTTCACATGACATTAAAAGAATTCTCAATGAAACTGATCATATTAGAACTGTTTTTAGAGATGATACTAAACATGACATATTTGTTGAATTAGGGAAAGACAAACTTGATAATCTGAACCAATGTCATGTTATATACAGAATTTCCTGTCGTCGTGGAAAAGCTTACATTGGCCAATCGAAACGTCCGCTACGAATCAGAGTTAAAGAACATAAGAATAACACCAGATTAGATGAAAAATATCATAAAGCTATAAGTCAACACTTAACGCAAGAACACCGAGGTGACTCTAGTTTCATAAAATGGAATGAGGTAGAAATTTTGCATATTGAACCTAATGGATATAAACGCGCTTTTGCTGAGATTTATAACAAACATATAATTGAACCGCCGGATCGTAGAAGGGCATATAAAGTCTAATGGCTGGTGGCGGGAGGGCCCCTCGGCATTTTTATAAACATTTACCAAATTTAATTTTTCAAACATATTCTTATTCGAAATTTAAATGCGCATCCTGTTTTCCTCTTTAAAAAAGTAGTAGCTCTGTTCATTCTTAAAATAATTGCAAAAAACACGAATTTTGAAAACTGAAAAAATTTCGTCTTTTCTCACTTCAACTCGCTCTGATTCACAGCATATTAAAGATTTTTACTTCAAATTTGGAGGAATTATATTTCAAAGTCTACTTTAAACGGTAGAGTTGTTTAAATGTATTTTTTTTGTTATGAAAAATTGTTAATAATGTTTTTCTAGGTAAGTATACGAAAATGGTTCCAATATTTTCAATTGCAAAGTCTATCAAAGTAAGTTCAAGCTGTCAAAAACTTCCAGCGGATGAAAATGTTCATTAGAATATTTAGAAGTTTTCTGTAAAGTTTCACTTCAATTAAACAAAGTGTTAATAACATACGAGTGTTTTATTCTCTCGAGCAACGCCGCGAGCACATAACTCAGAGGCGCATTATAGCTAGATTAAGTATCAACCGGTTAATTTTTGTATGTAGTTCATAGTTTCCCAATAATAATAATAATTATGCTCTCTTTCATTCTCCTTCTTTCTTTCTTTCCCTCTCTTGTATATGTTTTTCTTCTACATATTTGTCTTGGAATGTTTTGTAAAAATACAAAAAGCCTTTTGCCCTGAACAGTGAAATATAAAATTTTAACAAATTTGCACATACAAACGATTACATCGCCCTCGAGTTGGTATTACTGCCGCTAAAATCAAAAAAATTAAGAGTCTAATGCCTTACCTCAGTGCTGAAGGACAAGAGTTCTTTAATGATTATTTTTCGTCAATAAATAAGAAAAATACTACAAAGAAAGCAGCTAACGACGATGGTTCTTCCGATGACGATGCTGAAGATTAAGCATATAGCGTTTAGTTTCTTTAGAATAAAGTTTCTGTTGAGAATCTTTTATTCGATGCAATATGTTAATGATCTCATGCAAGTATTTTTTAGATTAAGGTGAAGAATTATAAGAATACAATATATTCAGTGTAAACTCGTTCAAGCCCTCTATTAAAAAAAAAATGGTGACGAAAATGAATTCTAACTTCAGTACAAATGTGTATGACCATTATGGTTAATTTAACTAATAATCACATAATTTAAACAAATTGATGTTGAAAAATAAAATTTTCCAACTTTTCTAGATGGCCGTGCCTACCCAGCTAAAAGCCGTCTCTGAGTTATGTACTCGCGGCTTTGCTTGAGAGAATAAAGCACTCGTAGGTTATTAACACTTTTTTCAATTAAAGTGAAACTTCACAGAAAACTTCTACGAACTCTAATGGACATTTCAGCCGCTGGTAGTTTTTGATAGCTTAAACTTACCTCGATAGACTTTGCAATTGAAAATATTGAAACCATTTTCGTATACTTACCTATAAAAACATTATTAACAATTTTTCATAACAAAATAAATAAATTTAAACTACTCTACCGTTTAAAGTATATTTTGAAATATAATTCCTCCAAATTTGAAGTAAAAATCTTTAATATTCTGTGAATTAGAGCGAGTTGAAATGAGAAAAGATGGAATTTTTTCAGTTTTCAAAATTCGTGTTTTTTGCAGTTATTTCAAGAATGAACAGAGCTACAAATTTTTTTAAGGGGGGAAAAGATGCGCATTTGAATTTCGAATAAGAGTATATGTTTGAAAAATTAAAAGTGAATTTTTTTAAAAATGCCAAGGGGCCCTCCCGTCACCAGCCATCAGACTTTATATGCCCTTCTACGATCCGGAGGTTTAATTGAGAAAAAAATTGTCACAAAAATAGTACTATAGAATGTTTTACTGCCGTTGACCCTCCTTACACCTACGTATTGCTCTTTGATGTGTTGCATTGTAATTCTTAATGTGTGCGTTCGCAAAGTTTCCAAGATGGAGACGAGGCATACCTGCTCCATCTTCACCAAATATTTATTGTATTTTACTATATTTTAAACAATAGTTTCATTACATAAGTATAAAATACAAATCTTTCTACAGGTATGAAATCAGTTTCATACTTTTCCTATTAAATTTTCTGTTTGCACTTTTCTAAACCGTTTTAAGGTATACTTTTCTTATATTTTGATACATTTTGTCATTACATTATATTGCTTCGTTCCTATAATTTCAATACGTTTTCTATACCGATCTGATGAGGGAAACCAGCTGTGTTTCTGAAACTTAATCGATTCGAATTTTTTTCAAATAAATGTTTAACTAGTAGTCTGGAACATGTCATATTTATTAGGTTCTTTCCTAAATTTATAAACTATAAATTTTCCCAGACGTAAAAAAAGACAATTTTATTCTTATATATTTATATATATATATATATATATATGTGTGTGTGTGTGTGTGTGTGTGTGTGGAAAATATAAAAGGCGGTCGTCCTTGGGTCGCTCCGTGTCCTCAGGGTGCACGAGACTTTTGCCGGATCATCGTATTGAGTTCGTTGTAGACTGTAACCACCTATCTCACGGTCGTGAGACATGGTTGCAGCTGAAATTTTACCGCGATTTCGCTGGGATCAGGTGCAATTTTTCAGATTAGCACCTACTTCCAGCGAAATCCTGTGATTGTCCTTATGACAAACTTTTAATTATATATCGGTTTTGTATCCACGGTTCGGTCGGTGTACCAAGTTCTGCAACAACGATATGAGATAAATGAGAATGGACTCCGAACAAGTGTGCGTCGCGTGGCTTACGTAGTTATACTGCACGCACACAAGCTGAATTCGGCTAGCGAGAGCGGATGGCCGGGGCACCCCGGGCATAACTGTTTCATGGCAAAGTATGCAATTTTTGACAGTTACATGTTGAGACTTAAATGAGCCAAGTTTTGTGTTTTTTAACTGTCAAGTGTTTAACCTAAAAATCCGTTTGTGCATTTTTGTCTATTTGTGCTACAATTATTATCCACAACTACTTGCCATTAATACCGAAATTATTAAAACCTGCAAATGCCTGAAGGAATGAAGGTTATGTTTACTTTTGGCGTTTTAACTCTATTCTTTCGCGATGCGATCATTGTTTTCAGGGGTTTTTTTCTTCAGAATTATCAGTAGGTGCGATGGAAAAATCATTTGATTATCATCACCTAAATATTCGACTTTGAATAATACAAAATTCAACTACTAATACTTCTGAATGGGAATTTCATCTATTATATTTTTTATCCAGAATTCCTCTATTTTTGTTAAAAATTATTCTATTTGGTTGAAACTTCAATTCTTTTATTGAAATTTAATCTGTTTTCCTCAAAAGTTATTTTTTTGTTGACAAAAATTCAACTGATTTATTAGACATGACCAACTCGGGGAAATTTCCTTCGGGGACACATGTTCCGCTTCCATCACTTATTCTCCTGGAGAGCGGGAGTGGTGGTAGACAAGTGCGAGAATCTCTCCTCTGTGACGTACGCTGCAATACGAAATATCTGTCGGTGAGCTTGGGGGCGATTGACTTTTCAACAGAAAATTGTGATAGTAACTAGAGAGTCTTAATTATTTTATGGCAATATGTTTACATTTCTCCTCACTGAATGTAATTTAAAAGAGAAGTTTAAAAAGTGTTTTCTTGTTGTATATCATTAAATATTTTAATATCACCGTTTTTCACATTGTATGCATGGGTGATTCTCCACATACAGGGCACTTTTGTATCTCGGACCTCTAGTAACTTGACTAAGTAGGGTTTCTTTATAAAACTTGGTTAACTTCTTCATTTTAGCACAATACAATACCTCCATAAGAAAAAATGCTCGAAAAATGCCTTTTTGTGATGTCTCCACGTACGCGTCGCCAAGTTTAGAGACATATATTTAATACATAGTGAATTATTTTTGAACTTATAATTGATAGTTTAAAAATTTAACTCAAAAACTATAAAATTGATAAGAAATATTGAAATGTATCTGATATTTTAGTAGAAAAAATTTAATTACACTCGTATCTCTCTAAATGTTTGCGATGGTTACGGTAAACGAATCTCCCATACCTTTCATCAACTTTTGATCATTTTGTAGGTCGTATCTACTCACAATACCTAGAACAAAAGCCATACTACTCACTCGTCAAAACTTTATAACAAAAAATTAAGAACTTTTTTTGCAAAGTTAAAAAATGTAACCGAAAATGTGGCGTATATTTATTAGTATCGGATACCGTACCTGATAAGAAATTTCATATTTCATAATAAAAATAAATGAAAAGATGACAATCCCGTGTACCACATAATAAAGGAGTTTTTGTCAGAACGATTTATTGATTACTTTCGTTTTCAAAGCGTAAAAAGTAATTTTGGATGGTTTTCGGATACCGCAATATCGGATACCATAACCTGCTTTTCGCTGTCAGGGACGAAACTGAGCTAATCGAAGCACTTTTCCAAATAATTTTATTAAAAATTCACGTAAATCGAGAACTAAAATTATTTTACTTACAAGTACTGCACACGAAAGATACAGCGATTACAGGGTTAATAATTATAAGAAAAATAAACATTTTATAATCAATAATTTTGTTCGCCTCACGGCCCTGACTTTCTTCAGAGGTTATTTTCACACCGGCTTTCGGTCTACTTGCTTGTCAAACGTAGTTTCGTGTTCTTGTTGTTTGAATCATTTGTTGTTGCATTGATGGATTCCGAGATGGATTATATATCTCAGTATTAAGACTACGTTTCATGATTAAACCTTAAGCCTGAAATAATCCTGAAATTAATCAGAATGGTACGCTATAAAAGTAAGCCATCTGACTCTCAGAATGTTAATGAAAAAAAAAATTGTCAAAAGCAAGAAAAGCTGAGGAAGCTAAAATTTAATATACATTTGATATATATTTGATACCTTAGATGTGTTAATATTTTACAGTATTGTTTTACTTTACATACAATCAGAGAAAATCACCAGGAAAATCATAAATTGAAAACGTTTTTATGTGCTACAGGTCCTTCAAGTGAGAATTAAGCGTGAATATTTATAGGGCCCCTTTCTTTAAGGCCAATGAACATAACCATGATGAAAAACAAAATTTTTAAACATTTTTCCAAAAAAAGTTGCCCTTGCCAAAAATTTCCTGCCTGTGGAGAATCACCCATATACTGTACAAAAATGTTGGCTGATACTTTTTGCAATCCTATTCGTAATTAAATATAATATTCAATCGTAAATTTAAGCCTACTACGTTAATATGTTTAAGTTTAAGACTTTAATGTTTAAGTTCGCGTTTACAGTTTTCACCGTCCAAGTATCTGCGTATTATCAGGACAGGTAATTTTGAGGCAGAATATATTTTTAAACTGCAGTCAGGTGCATCTTACTGTAGGAATGCTATACAAAAAGGACAAACTTTACAGATATATTTAATTAAACATATCAGAATTTTATAGTGAATAGGAATGAGATTTTATAATTATATTTCAATTCTATAACTAACCTTTCTACGCTGTGCATAATGTTAATAGATTGTTATACTGCAAAAAATGTCAGTCAACATTTTTGTACATTCTACATACAATGTAAAAAACGGTGATATTAAAATATTCAATAATGTACTACAAGAAAATACATTGTAAACTTCTATTTTCAATTACATTCATTGCAAAGAAATGTAAAAATACTGCAATAAAACAATTAAGACTCTAGTTACTATTCAAATTTCCTGTTGAAAATTCAGTCGTCCCCAAGCACCCCGACAGATAGTTCGTATCTGCGGTGCAGCGTACGTCACAGAGGTGAGATTCTTACATGCATCTACAACTAGTGCAGACGCCAACCCCATTTCCGTTGGATCGGCGAGGTCCATTCAATTTTTTTTTATTCTTATGTAAAATGATCTCCAGAATCCAAAACTGTGTAGCAGAACTCTGGCAAATGTGCCGTTCTCGAGATATTCGAAATGAATTATTTTTTTGTAAACGTTACATTAAACATTAGAAATTTGAATTTTTTTCTCCTTTTGTTAGACAAGCTCATGAGAAACAATAGTTGTTTCGGCATTTTTTTGCTCCGACGAATATTTATTGCACAAAAGCAACTAACGTCTAAAATAAGTGACAACAAATAGTTTTATCAATAACCAAAAAACTGTTTTATGAATGTCAAAAAAGTAACACTATTTTGAAAGTAATAACTGAAGTACACATTTTCTTAATGAACACTGTTCCTCTAAAGTTAATAATTTGCAAGATAACAGAGCTTTTGTTATAAGTAATTTTATCGCGTTACAACAAATAGTCATTTTTCATTAAGCGAATTAGAGTTGGAGAAAAAATTCCTGCAAGAAACTATACTTAACTACTTCATAAATACAAGTATATCTGAAATTATCAATAAATTGTTTAAATGTATGCAAATTGGGATGATTGTTTAATTTTCTCTCTTTGAATTGATGCAACTCTTTCGGAAAAAGTAATAAAGGTGTCAAAATTGGTGTACTTATTCTTTGAGGTTGTACTAAAATGATGATGTGGCCCAAAATTGCGAAATTTAAATATGTGGAACTGTACAATTGATTAAATATTGAGCGCCTATCTCTGCTTCTGCGTGTAATAGAAAGACGGGTAGAAATCTAAAAAATTTAGGAAATTACTACGAATTCAGTCATAACATTTAAATTTTTGTTCTTCTATTCGTTGAAGCGTTATTACTATCTATTTTTTTGAAAAGGACGACAATAGACCTGAAACTGATACTCAAGGGCGTAGATACAGTGCAAAGGTTAGGGACAGACTGAAGATGTATACTCATAACCCTCGCACAGTGTCTACGCCTTTAAGTCGGTGGCGTGCCTGCCATGTGCGCGCTGACCGCCCGCTGCCAAATTTACTGCATTACTAATAGACCTATTGTCATTCTCCTCAAAAAAATAGATTTTAATAACTCTTCAACAAATAAAGAAACAAAAATTTAAATGTTATGACTGAATTCGTAGTAATTTCCTAAATTTTTCAGATTTTTACCCGTCATTCTATTACAGGCAGAAGCAGAAATAGTCGTTCAATATTTAAACAATTGTACAGTTCCACATATTTAAATTTCTCAATTTTGGGCCACATCATCATTTTAGTACAAATTCAAAGAATGAGTACACCAATTTTGACACCTTTATTACTTTTTCCGAAAGAGTTGCATCAATTCAAAGCGAGCAAATTAAAAAATCATCCCAATTTGCATAAATTTAAACAATTTATTGATAATTTCAGATATACTTGTATTTATGTAGAGGTTAAGTCTAGTTTCTTGCAGGAATTTTTTCTCCAACACTAATTCGCTCAATGAAAAATGACTTTGCTGTAACGCGATACAATGAATTATAACAAAAGCTCTGTTATCTTGCAAATTATTAACTTTAGAGGAACAGTGTTTTTTACAAACATGTGTATTTCAGTTATTACTTTCAAAATAGTGTTACTTTTTTGTCATTCATAAAATACTTTTTTGGTTATTGATAAAAGTATTTGTTGTCACTTATTTTACACGTTAGTTGCTTTTGTGCAATAAATATTTGTCGGAGCGAAAAAATGCCGAAACAACTATTGTTTCTCATGAGCTTGTCTAACAAGAGGAGAAAAAAAATTATAAATTTCAAATGTTCAATCTATCGTTTATACAAAAATAATTCATTGCGAATATCTCGAGAACGGCACATTTGTCAGAGTTCTGCTACACAGTTTTGGATTCTGGAGATCATTTTACATAAGAATAAAAAAAAAATCGAATGGACCTCGCCGATCCGACGGAAATGGGGTTGGCGTCTGGACTACACCACTCTCGCTCTCCAGGAGAATAAGTGGTGGAAGCGGAACATGTGTTCCCGAAGGAAATTTCTCCGAGTTGGGCATGACTGGCCTATATGGACAGAAAGTTCGATCTTTTGAAATAAAAAGACACACACGCACACACACATATAATTAAAAAACAAGGTTAAACAACCAACGGTAAACAGGAAAGATTGGGATGGACTTTGGACTGGATAAATCTGCCAAAATTCATCTGAAGAAAGGAAAGATTGTTGTCGTTCCCAAGGACCCTGAGCATGTGGACTTAAGTGTTATTAGACATCTTAACACTGAAGAGACCTATACATACCTGGGCGTGCCACAGAGCCGCATTCAGGACGTGACATCTATAAAGGATACTCTCCGATGCAGATACAAACATCTTATTCACGGATTTGGTCTTCCGAACTGTCGGCAAAGAACAAAGTATCTGCGACGAACATGCTTGCCGTCCCGGTAGTACTCTATTCATTTGAAGTGGTCCATGGACGAAGGACGAGCTCAGATCCCTCGATATCGGGTCCCGAAAGGTTATACACATGAACAAAAGCATGCACCTTAAATCTTCTGTTCCACGACTTTACATCTCACGCCGTCAAGGTGGTCGCGGAATACTAAATCCTGAATGTCTTCACAACAGGATTATTTTGGGTACAGCACATATAGTCGCAAATGGACAAGACCCTCTTCTTAAAATGGTCAGGAAACACGAAGAAGTGGGCAAAGGGGCGTTTCTCTACAAAGCAGCGGAGGAGGCTGCTGAAACATTCGGCCTTGACTTCAATATCAGGGATGAGCAAAGTGCATCAAATCTTATTCATCTCGAGTACTCACTCTTGAAGGCGCGGATTAAGAAAGCACAGGAGAAAAACTTCCGCGAACAGCTCCTCGAGAAGAAGATGCACGGCATCTTCCACAGAAATGTGGAGGATCTGTCGATGTCGTATGAGCTAACGTTTGCTTTCCTTAAATCACCCGGATTGAAGTCGGGCACGGAGGGTTTCATTTTGGCATGCCAAGGCGGTGTCATTTCCACTCTAGCATATAGTCGCCGCATTTTGAGCGAAGACCTTCCCGATGATAGCTGCAGAGCGTGTCATGCACACCCCGAGCATCTAGGACACATACTATCTGGTTGTCCAATTCATGCGGGAACGACCTACATCCAAAGGCACAATGCGGTACTTGGAGTGCTTTATTACCATCTCTGTCACTCTTACGGCATCAGCCCAAATACCGCTCCGCTAAAC
>CAKNWT010285308.1:0-14462 GCA_932066315.1 Andricus coriarius | reverse complement strand
TAAAAGATTGCATGGGATGGCAAAGGATTCCATAGGATTGCATGAGATTGCATAAGATTGCCAAGCTTATGAAAAATATTTGACTGCTTATACCGAATTTCGGGTCGACGAGACACTTCGTTTAAAGCAAGTACACTGGGAATCCCATTTAAGTATCTCCCATTTACGTCGTTCCGAGAATTGATGCCTCAGCGGTTTCGTGATGACAGGTGCTGCAGGGCCGCCGTGGAGGCTGTGCTCAGTCAAGTGTGAAAAACAGCATGAGGGCCGCACTTTCAGCGCATTAGTTACGGCAGCTGTTAGCATGCGTCCAAATCCAACAGAAATCGTTAAAGCGGCCCTGACTGTTTAAGTTCGGAGCAAGCGATTGTTGTGTTCGATTTAAGTGAAGGCTATTTAGGACCAACCCAAAAACTGCACTTAAATGGGATTTCCAGTGTAGTATTTTTAATTATTTCGTAATTATACGAAGTATTAAGCAATTTTCATTCAGAAACGCTTTCAAGGTAAAACAATAAATAAACATGCGTTATTATACTATCTTATCTGTTTTATGATTTTTTTCTTATCTCTTAACATTTTTAACTAATTTTACACGAGGTCTGGATTTACATTCTCGAGGTGTTGGTACACACATGGAAGTATAAATTCTGGATTGCGATGCTCGACCACAGTCGTTGAACAAGGTTTGTGGATAATTGCATTGCTACGTGGCAAGGGCTAATTATAGGTTCTGATTATGATTGTAGGTGTTAAGCAATTTCGAGGCCAATTCTGACAAATCAATGTCTAAAGGTGAATTGCAAATAAATATTTGTTATCTGCTTCAAGGTAAACCCCACAATTTTCAGACATGCAGAGGAAAATTAAACGCGAAATTGATAACTCCTCTTTAAAGTTCCGTCTAATCTTTGAAGTTGAATATTATTTTACTATAGGCTTTTATAAGACTTCAAGCAGGATTAAGAAAAGTAAGATTTGCGCATTCCGATTTTTAAACAGTTATGCAGGGAATTTAAGAGATTTCAAAATTTTTAAATGGATTATAAAAGAACAGATTAATTAAAAACACTTTAAGTGACTTAAAGTATTGCAAGGAATTTCAAGACACTTTAAGATATTTTAAAAAATTTTACAAGTTTTTCCAAAGATATAAAAATTAATTTAAGAGAGTTCCAGGGATATCACGGGATATCATAGTTTCATAATATTTCACACAGAATTAGAAAATTGTCACCGTATTTCAATGATGTCAACATATTTCGACAGATTTCATAAAACAATTGTAAGCAAATTTCTAATCATTTTACAGGGCTGTAAAAGCATAAATTTATTTAAATTCAAAGTTATTCATAAAATAATTCCGGGGTTTTTAAAGAAATGAAATGTAATTTGAAAGATTTTGAGGGATTTCATATTTCATGCAGGATAAATTTTTTTTTTAAAAGAAATTTCAGAAGATTCCAAGAAGAATTTCAAAAAATTGCCAATAATGTCAAGGGATTTCACGGGATTTTATGAGATTTCACGCAGGATTACATACATTTCACCGTATTTTAATGATATCAACAAGTTTCGACAGATTTTATAGAACTTCGCGTAGTCTTTTAAACAATTTAAAAGAAATTCAAGGGACTTCAAGAGATTTTAAATTATTTTACGGGTTTGCGGAATAATGCAAAGTAATTAAACAGATTTCACGGAATTTTGCGAGATTTCCTAAATTTAATTAAATTTTAAGGAATTTTCCGTGATTTGATATAAAATGCGACGGAGTATTGCGAAAAATTTTTGTAAAATAAAATATTTCATGGGACTTTAGGGTGTTTCAAAACGTCATATAAAAAAAATGAATTTATTCAATAAATTTCAAGTAATTTGAACAAATTTCATGTTTTCAAGAGATTTCAAGGAATTTCAAGATAAGGAAATTTCAAGGAACTTCATTTAATTATATGACATTTTAAGGGATTTTACGGGTTTTAATCAGATTTCACGCAGAATTTAAAAGAACTTCGAGGGATTTTAAGGGTGATTTCTAATCATTTACTGGAATGTAAAAGCACACATTCATTCAAAACACTGTAGGTCACTTAAAAAGATTTCAAGGCATTTCAATGTATGTCAAGGTATTTTAATGTATTTGAAGGTATTTCGAAGTACTTTAAGATATTTCAAATATTTGACGAAGTTTCCAAAAGAAATAAAAATTAATTTAAAAGAGTTTCAGGAATTTTACGGGATATTATAAGATTTTAGGCAGGATTATAAAAATGTCACCATTCTTTAATGATATCAATAAATTTCAGGAGGCTTCATATGATTTCGTGAAGGATATAAAAACATTTCAAAAGATTAAAAAAAAATCAAAACATGTTGCCGGTTTTCGGAAGAATACAAACTTATTGAAAAGGTTTCAAGGACTTTTGTGAGCTTTAGTTAAATTTTAAGGAATTTCATAAGATATTATACGAACTTTTAATGCAATTTTAGAAACTTGAAGAATTTTAAGGAACTTCAAGAGATATATGAAATAATTTTACTAGAAATAGAAAAAAAATATTCCAGGGTTTTAAAGATTTCAAGGGATTAAAAAAAGTTGCGAATGTTTCTTTATATTTCCAAAATTATGATGGAATCTATGGGATCAGAGGGGGTGATAGCGAAAAGGGGGGTAATGGGTAGATTTGTGGAGAGTAGAAGTATTAGACTAAACAGTGGACAAAGGTAAGGGGGGGGGGGGGGGGGCATTGAGTTGGCGTAAGGGTTAAGCGAAATGAGAGTTTTTTAAGCAGAAAAAAAGCTATGCTTCTTTTGAGCCAAATATGTGGCTTTTTTGAAATGCGGAAAAATATAGTCAAAAAGGTTCCAAATTGATAATCTGCACTTGAGAAGTAAAAATTAGTACTTCCAAATTTGAAGCTGAGATTGTGAAATAATTATGGAATTTCGAAATATAATTATATACTGTCATGTCAAAAGAAAAGTTCAAATCTGCCCCTCACTACTTTCTCTCCCCCTACTTCTACTCTCTTCCAAATTTTCTTAATTCTCTAACTTCCCCTAACCCCTCCCATACTTCCACTCCTCTAAGTTCCTCTTACTCCCCCACCACTTCCTCACCTCCTCCTCATTTCCCATCCCATCCCATACCATACTTTCCTTAATTCGCCTAATTCCACCTCCTATACTTTTCCTTATTTACCCCTTCCCCACGTTATACTTCCCAGCTTTCTCCTACTCACACTGCTTACCCTGCTTCTCCTACCTCCCATCCATTTCCATTCCCCCTTTTCTCTCCTTTCACAACATCTCTATTCCCTCACTTCTACTTTTTCTTCCCTTCACTTCTCCTCCCTTCTCCTAGTTCCCTGAATCCCCCTCCATTTCCCTACCTTCCCCTCCTTTCCCATACAATCCCTTAGTTTTCCTACTTTCCCTTACCTCCCAACAACAGAAATTTAAGACTTTTCGGAAGATTTAGGATTCAAAATGAGACTTTCAAAACAATAATCGCAGTAAAAAAAGGTCCATCTTTTTTCTTTGAGGGTATAGGATTGTGCTGGTGAAACCGAAGGGGGAGAGGGTGCTTCTAGAAGTTGGAGTACACTCCACGACATTCTAGGTTTCCTTTAATCAACTTTGGAAGTTAGACATTTTGCTTAGAGTAAACGCTATTTGGAACTATTTCTACTAAAATAGTGCGATGACAGCTCTCTTCTTAAAGGCTCAATTAATATAACAACTATCTAAATGACCTTTTGTTTTGAAGATATATCTATGTTAGAATACCTCGCCAATAAATCATACTCGGCACACCTGCGAAGTTCGAATAAACCGAAGCACGAAGCGCATGTGCACTAATTATAATAACTAATGTCGCGTGCTGTACGAGCAAGTGCACTACTCCAGCAGCGACATTTGTTCCTGTGGTGCGAACCAGAACGATCACTCTTCAGGGGATGAGGCTCGAGGGAAGGCGAGATCCCTTCGCGGGCGTCCCGCCGCGAATTAACGAGACAATCGCGCGTCTACGGTCGCGCCTTAGGCGCAATAGAGGTTTCTGCACACCCACGCGCGACATGGAAGTCCCGGCTACGCATGCAAACCCTGGCATGTCGCACACAGGCGTGTATACGATTTGTCTCGTCCATGGATAATTACGCCATTATGACTACCTTTGTACTGTCTTGTATCTCAAAGACACCCTCTCTACCATTTCTGCCATACTGCCACCTTCAGGAAGCCAAGCGAGAGAGAGAGAGAGAGAGAGAGAGAGAGACCTCGTGCTCGTACAATGTCCGCGCACTGTCCCTTATTGCCGTGGCTATCTTAATTAATACGATATGCTCTTAATGTCCACTCTGATTAATGCCGTCCGGTGTTAGACAACGCAGACCAAAGGCATGTACTTCGCAATTTTATATCTACATTTGCACGCCTCGTTTTCCGTTAAGATTTACTGAGAACTAGCCAAGGGGAATTCAGCAGTAATGAGTAACAGATTGAAGTCATTGTTACGTTCGTTGCTGCTATTGGTAAAAAGGAAGGCGTTTCTTTTTTACTTTTGAGTAAAAGAGTTAAAAATACACTGGAAGTTGGAATTAAGGTGTCCGGGTTTATGTCCTTCCGAGAATTGATGCCACTGTGAGAGACGTGGCGGGGCCGAGAGAGAGGATGTTTACATTCCTACATTAGTCATGCGTTAATATGCGTTTGAACTGTCCGGATTGACGTCCTGGCCACTGCGAGCAACCCGTGAAATATAATTCCAAGTTCCAGTGTCAGCGAAATCTACTGTTTAATCGTAATACAGCCCGTGTGGAAAAATCTCGTGGCGCTGTACTGTTTCTGCGAAGTCCGGTTTGAGTCGACATCGGCGCGCCACAGGCTGACTGTCCAGTGGCTAGACAGTCAGCCAATTTTATAAATCTTATAACTTCAATCGAAAACTGTAGTTTAAACCAATAACGAACTATAATCATAAATTGGAACTGCGATTGTTTTTCAGTTTGTTTTTAGAGTGTTTCCCACTCGATAATTAGTTTATAGATATATAATCAATATAATGTTGATAAAAAAATAAATTTTTTTTTAATTTACTTAATTCAGTTCTAAGACATTGACAAAAATTTCTGAATCTCTTAAAAAAATTGTGATTCAAATGTTAAAAATTCCCTAACTTTTTGAATTTTTTTAACATTTTCAAAATGTTGAAAAGTATATAACTTTTTAAATTTGGATCGTAATAATATATGCCATCGGGATATTTTGCAAGTATTCTTTTCACGTACCAGAATCTTTGGAAAAAAATTCTAAAATTCTTTAAACATTTTTTTTTTAAACTTTGAAAATGCTCTAGCTTTTTGAAATTTGGTCTAATCGAAAAATTCAATGAAAATAGTTTCGAATATATTGAATATCTAGTACCCAGACGGTACCCTCCCAACTGTGCACGTCTTAATAAATATAATGAGACTTTTCATTTAAAAGTCCATGGACACAGATGTTACTCTCCCAAATGTGCACGCGGGCTTAGGCATCTTTTCTTATTAAATGAGGCGAACACAGTTTCGAGGGTACTGTCTGTACACGTGAACTTGTAAGTAGAAAATCTGATCGTATCAATTAAGACGTGCACAGTTGGGGAGGATAACATCTGGGTACTTGGACTTTTAAATAAAGAGTCTTATTCTATTAACTGATACGCGCATAGTCGGAAGTGTCGTATCTGTGCACGTGAACTTGTGAGCGAAAAATATGATCGTATTAATGGAGATGTGCCAAGTTGGGAGTCTCCCATCTGTGCACGTGTACAGTTGGGAGTGTACCATATGTGCACGTAAACTTTTAGTTCAAAATTTGATAGAATTAAGGTAAACGTGCATACTTGGGACTGTTCCAACTTTGCACGTGTACAGTTGTGCCAGTGGCCAACAACATACACAGTTGTACCGCTAACTTCGACGTGCAAAGTTGAGAGTGTCCCATCTGTGCACGTGCACAATTGTGCTAATGGCCAACAACGTGCACAGTTGTACCACTGTCCCTCGATGTGCACTCGTGCACAGTTTTACCCCTGGAAAAGTGACACGTGCACAGTTGGAAGTCTCATATTTGTGCACGTGGACTGTGAACGTCTACATTTTGATGAGCACAGTTGGGAGTCTTCCATCTGTGCACGTGAGCTGTCGCTAGGGTACCATCTGTGCACGTCGACATTTTGACGTGCACAGTTGGGAGTGTCCCATTTGTGCACGTCTCAAGTAATACGATCAGATTTTAAAATTGCAAGTACACGTGCATAGGTGGGATACAGCTAACTATGCACGTGCACAAATGGTGCCCTAGCGACAGTTCACGTGCATAGATGGGAGACTCCCAACTGTGAAGGTCAAAATGTAGACGTGCACAGTTGGCCTCTGCACAGTTGTGCCTGTGGCCAACAACGTGCACAGTTGTATCAGTGGCCACCGACGTGCACAGATGGGCTCGTGCACAGTTGCTCCGTGCACAGCTGTACCCTTCCCAAAATTTTCAAAACGTTCAAAAGTATATAACTTTTTTAATTTTGATCGAAATTAAAAATGCAATTAGGACAAATTGCGAATTCTTCTTTCGTAAACCAGAATCTTTGACAAAAATTTCTAAAATTCTTTAAAAAATTTATTTTCAAATTTTTAAAATGCTCTAGTAAAAATTTTAGATGAAATTTCTTCATCTATCTGAAAAATAATTTTTTCTATTTTTTGAAAATTTTCAAAATGTTGAGAAGTAGATAAATTCTTTAATTTTGGTCGAAATTAAAAATGCATCCAGAATAATTTGCAAGTCGGATACATCTGGTTAACGAACTTGACCTTCATTTTGGGACCCTAAAGAGTATATCAAAGGCTGATTCGATTGGACAAATATTTCAAAAGTTAGTCTGGCTTCAAAATTCAGGTAACCATAGAGCCATACATATGAAGATACAGCCATACAGACATACAAACAGACACCGACATTTTTTAAATGGTTTTTAGACTCTGTGAGTGCCGAAACGTAAATATCCGTTAAAAACTAGAGATAGAAAATTTGAATGATTATATTACACTCTCATGAATGAGAATGTAAAAAGTTTTTGTAGATAAAAAGATGAAAAAATGAGTACCCGCAAAGTTTTGATGAAAGAAATCATTATTAAAACCAGTTAACTGGTAATGACGCATATATGCGCAGAAAAAATCCGGGACAAAACTGGTAATGACGCATATGTGCGCACTTGGAATAACTGCCACAAAACTCAATGGATTTTGATAAAAATTGGTATGCCCTAGTTTTTATGGTCGCTGATGACGAATCCGGGGGAAAAGTTGAGAAATTCAAAATGGCGGATCCAATATGGCAGACTAAAATCCAAAAGTCACGTGATTTGAATTAAAGTCAGTTCTAAGTCGTTTTCTTGGTCGCTGATAATGAATCCGGGGTCAAAATTGAAAAATTCTAAATAGCTGAGAATATAGTAGAATAGCCCTCAGCGACTTAAAAAACTCTTTAGTACTGCCTTCCATTCAAGTCACGTGATTTTTTCATTTTAGTCCGCCATATTGGATCTGCCATATTGTATCCGCAATTTTGAATTTCTCAATTTTGACCCCGGATTCGTCATCAGTAATCTAAAAAACCCTTCGGAAATGAACTTTCATTATGAATACGGAATTATTTGCTTCTACCAGTTTTGACACCTAACGTCGATTTTGAGCCTATCAGTTAACTGGTTAAGTGAAGATGTTATTTTGAAATTAATCAATTATTAATTACCCTGGTCAACATCATAACATTTTAAGGAAAGAAATCATTATTAAGAATAAAGTTTGTATAATAAGATTTCAATTACGTTTAATAATTATTGTTTACTATCCTAATGAATTAGTAAAGTATATTCAATTATTATCTTAGCATTTGTGCAATCATGTTTTTTAATTTCATTCATCTTTTATGTTCAAATTATTATTTTTTAAATTTACTTCTGTAATTTTTGTTCAAGTCAAAACTGTGATTCTATCTTGAAACTAGCTAAAATCTAGATAGTCTTCATACATTGAAATTCGTAACGAATTCCTAGATAGCGCCATGATTGGGACTAGACAGCAGAAAGCTTTAAAGCAAACACGTAGCAAAACTGGACAGTGCCAAGACAGCGCCAGACTAGTATTCCATAAATAGGTAGGCCTGATAAAAACTGTACTGCCTTTAGCATGATTCAAGATAGCCATAACATTTTTCCACATGGGAGGTAATAGAGATATGGAGGGTAAGTCTTATTTCAGAGTCTTGATTGTCTCGGATAACAAAAAAGTAATATGTAAATATCTTTGACTGCGATATTGAGTGTAAAGCATGTAACAGAGTTTATTCTACTTTAAGTAACATAAAGGTGATGTGTAAATATCTCAGACCGCGATATGGAGTGTAAATCCTGTGTCAGAGCGTCCGTTAACTTGGGTAGCATATAAGTGGTTAGTAAACCTCTTAGGCCACGATACAGAGGGTACAACGGTGTCAGATTGTCCATTGTCTTGGGTAACATAAAAGTAATTTTTAAATATTTTCGACTGCGATATAGAGTGCAAATCCTGTATCAGAGCGTTCGTAACCTTGGGTGGCATAAAAGTGGTGTTAAAACATCTTAGACCATGGCATGGAGCGTAAATCCTGTGTCAAAGCGTTAATTGCATATTGTAACATAAAAGTGACGTGTAACGTGTAAACATTTTATACCGCTATGTGGTGGGTAAATTATATATCAATGGCTTAAACACATTGCAAACATAAAAGCGATGTGTAAACATCTCATACAGCGATCGGCGAGGTAATCCTGTTTCAGATCGGTCGTTGCCTTGGGTAACAAACAAATTTTGAGTAAACACTAAACATCGTAGGCCACTATATGGACGGAAAATTCTGTGACAGTGACTTGAATACATTGAATAACATGAAAGTGATGTGTAAGCATCTCATACAGCGATCGAGAAGGCAATCCCGTTTCAGATCGTTCGTTGCCTTGGGTAACGAAAAAATTATGTGTAAACACTAAACATCTTAGATTGCTATATGGAGTAAAAATCCTGTGACAGTAACTTGAATACATTGAATAACATAAAAGTGATGTGTAAGCATCTCATTCTGCGATCGAGGATGCAATCCTGTTTCAGATCGTTCGTTGCCTGGGGTAACGAAAAAATTATGTGTAAACACTAAACATCTTAGACTGCTATAATATGGAGGGGAAATCATGTGGTAGATCATCCATTGCCTGGGATAATATAAAAGAGATGGTCAAACATCTTAGATCTCGATATGGAGGGTCAATCCTGTGTCAAAGAGTTCATTGCGTTGGGTAATATGAAAGTGATGTGTATATGGTGATGTATATGATATGTATTGTAAACATCTTAGACCGCTATATGGTGGATAAATCATGTGTCAGTGGCTTGAATACATTGAATGACATAAAAGTTATGTGTCAGCATCTCATACAGCGATCGGGGAGGTAATCCTGTTTTAGATCGTTCGTTGCCTTGGGTAATAAAAAAATTAGGTGTAAACACTAAACATCATAGATCGCTATATGGAAAAAAACAAACAGAAAAACACAGGAAATCCTGTGTAAGATCGATCATTTCCTTAGGGAACATAAAAGTGATATTTAAACCGCGATATTGAGTGTTAATCCTGTGTCAGAGCGTTCGTTGCCTTTGGTAGCTTAAAAGTGATGTGTGAACATCTAAGACCGCGATATGGAGCGTAAAGCCTGTATCAGAGCATGTCATAATTGAAATATTGTTCGGATTGTTTTTAAATGAGAAAACTTAAAATTCCCTATCTTTCGTTAAATCTTAGAATTTTGGTTTGTGTTTTTTATAGAATGATATTCAGTTTTAAATTTATGTGATCCTATATTTAGCATTTTTCCCTTTTTTGCATGTGCATTAAAAAATTATTTCAATAATTGAGCGAAAATATTTCTTCATGTTCTATTATTGCCTACATCTCGCTTTTCAAAGACGTTTACCCGACCTTCAGGTATGATTTATCTGAACGTCTATCGTTAACGACTATTGTCATGAATGCTTAAAGGTATGCCACATAACATAACAATATTTTAAATCTGAGTATGTTTATAAAAGTACTGATTTTGCTTTCACTTTAAGTTACTGCACATTTAAATGCCATGATTGTCTGTCGTAAAACAAAGCGATCTTGAAAAATAGTGTCTTCTTATGTCAGCTGTTGAGGTATCTTTCTCATATTACGTAATTTTAGTAAAACACTGTAAAGGAATGAGCTGGAAATGGTCGCTCTTCTCTCTTCCCCATAACTGATACACCCCCGAGGAGTTGACTTCTCGACTTTTGAGTGTATATCTGATTTTAAAAGATTTCAAAACATTTCATAAAGATTTCAAAAGATTACACAAAAATTCCAAATATTTCAAAAAGATGTCAAAGATTGCACAAGCATTTCAAAAGATTTCAAAAAGATTTCGAAAGATTACACACAAATTTCAAATATTTCACAAAGATTTCAAAGATTGCACAAAAATTTTAAATATTTCACAAATATTTCAAGTATTTCAAAGATTTTAAAGATTTTAAGAGGTTTCAAGTGGTTTCAAAAAAATGCACAAAGATTTCAAAGATTTTACAAAAATTTCAAATATTTCATAAAGATTTCAAAAATTGCACAAACATTTTGAATATTTCACAAACATGTCAAAGATTTCTAAGATATTTCAAAGATTGTAAAGATTTCAATCGGCTTTAAAAGACTTCAAAAGATTTCACACAGATTTTACAAAAATTCCAAAAATTTTATAAAGATTTCAAAGATTGAACAAATATTTTCAAGATCTTTCTATAGAACTTTTAATTTGAATTATTCTGATTAGATTTTGTATTACGTTTTTAGTTAATTTTTGTACGCCAAAAAATACTAGCTTAATAATTTTATCTTGAGCAAAATAATTTTGAATTTAATTAGTGGCCACAGTCACAATAATCTGCTGGAATTAATTCAAATGATAAGGAAATGTACCAGCTTATTATGCTGTCTGTTACTTATATCAATAATAATAATTTCATAAATAAAAGAGTTAAAAAATTTCAAAGATTTCAAAGATTATAGATGATTCGAAAAGATTTTAAGGAATTTATACGGATCTTAAGAGATTTAATGGAGGGTTGGTGATTTCATGGGATGCCAAAGAATTTCAAGAGATAACAAAAGATTTATAAGTGTATGTGTATTCGCGGATTTCAGATAATTTCAAAGGATTCAACGGAATTTCAAACCAAGAAGCAAGAAGATTCATTTTCTACCAAAAGACCAATTTTTGACAAAGTGCATGAATTTTCTGGTTCGACACATAACTTTTTGTTGTTGAAAATTCATCATTACCGGTTTGAAATTCAACTGTTGTCTAAAAATTCGATCTTTATTGCGACAATGAAGAATTTTCAACAATAAAGTTCATTTTCTATCCATAAAGATGAATTTTCAACTCAAAAAGATTATTTTTAAACTAAAAATGGAATCTTAAAAGTAGGTGTTTGCAAAAAACTCGCAACTCGAAGTTCGAACGAGTCGAGTCGAGCTGGTTAGCTTTCGAGTCGAGTCGAGCTGAGCTCGATCTGGTTCGAGTCGAGCCGAGTCGAGTGGAGATCGAGCTTTCCAGAAAGCTCGAAACTTTTCGAGCACTCGAGTGTCTTCGAGAACTCGAAACTTTCGAGAACTTCAACATCTTCGAGTACTCGAATACTTTCGAGCTACTCGAAAGTTTCGATTTGCTCGAAAGTTTCAGGTTCTCTAAATTCCCTGAATATAATAAATTTCATCAAAATTTCGACTAAATTTATAATCAGAAGCCCGAAAATAACTCTAGTATACTGAGTCTCATGGAAATCCGTCAGTTTATTAAATATTTATCTGTCAATTTATTGAAATGCTCAAAAATTTAGTCGCCTTTTTGGATAAAGAATCTCTAATTCTTACTTTTGATTCTAAAATCACTGTTAGCAATTCGAAAAACCCCCTAGTACCGGATTTGAAGAAACTATTGTTAATTTCAAAAGCTTCAAGAACCCGAAACTTTCGAGCAGCTCGAAACTTTCGAGTGCTCGAAGCCGTTCACGTTCTCGAAACTTTCGAGTAGCTCGAAAATTTCGAGAACTCGAAATTTCGAGCATGCTCGAGCTCGACTCGACTCGAAGTTTCGAGCTTTTTGCACACCCTTACGTAAAATTTATAGTTTAAAAAATAAATTTTCATAAGAAAGGAATTGTCCGGGAGTTGAATTCAACCAAAAAGGACGAATTATTAACAAATTAGTTCAATTCTCAATAAAAAATTCAAAACCAAATCGTTTCATTTTTAACTTATAAAGAATAAATTTTCAACAAAAAATGCAATAGTAAAATTTTAAAATATCAAAATTAATTTCAATCCAAACATAAATGAATTCTCAACAAAGTAGTTAAATATTCAACCAAAGAGGTGAATCTTTAAAAAATTTTATTTTTAACAAAACTGTTGATCTTGAATCTGAAAAGAAGGATTATGTGAAAAGATTTTCAATGTTCAACCCTAAAATATGATTCTTCAACAAAAAAGTCAAAGTTGAATTCTAGACCAAAGAAGGTGACTTTTTAACAAAATAGATACGTTTTCCACAAAATAATTAAATTTTTATCCAAATAGTAGAAATTTTAAATAAGCAAGATAAATTCCATACCCAAATTTTTATAGTAGACTTTTCTACAAAAAAAAAATGAGTTTTTAACCAAGCATATTTTATTTTCTTATTGGGTACTATTAATTCAGTTCGCATTAAAGCGAAAACCTGAGAAAAAGGGGAAGTTTCTTGAAAACAGGGGATAAAAATAAGAGTTCACAAACTTTGTTAAAATTTATCATCGGGAAACGATCTAAACGTTGTCTAAGTTTGTACGTTATTCAGATAGACCCGGTTCCCTTTGTTACAACCCATATTTTTTGGCGCGCCCCCCCCCCCCCAAATTGGTAACGTATTTCATGACAGTCCCCAATTCCTCTCGCATCTCTACTCGTGAACATTTTTTTCTACTTGGGACCCTTGCTGAGGAGTTGAGAATGTCTACTCTCACGGAAATTTTAATCCTAAATCGGAGGAATCCAAACGTAAATAGGCAGGGCCGCAAGAATCAGTTCTGCTGGATTTGGATGCATGGCGCGTTGAAAGTGTGGCCTTCCAACTGTTTGACACGCTTGACTGAGCACATCCTCTCTTTCGGCCCCACAGCTCCTCTCATTACGAAACTGCCGAGGCCATCAGTTCTAGGAATAGCGTAAGCCGGTGAGGGCTTAGATCAGGAGTTAAGTGTCTTTGTCTCTCAAAATGTACTAATCTACTATCAGAAGATGTTATCTCGTTAGAATCTAGCACTTCATGCCGGACCAGTAGGACAAGTAGGACGTTCGCCACTCGTTTATTTCTTGTCAGAGACTTAAGAGTAAATAGGGTGAAGCTGGGGGGGGGGAGTCAGGGAGAAAGATAAAAATGCAGTTTCCCATCAAGTGGCGAACCGCAATGCAGTAGCTAAGACGTATGGCGGGGCAGGACGTGACATTGTAAATTGTATTATACTGTCGTATGCAGATACCTTCGCGTCCCGCAAACGCAATTGTCTCTGGCTTACGTGTGAGGAGACCTACTATATGCGCGGGATGGAGGAGAGAAAGGCCCACGCATAAAACACGAATCTTAACTGTAACCGCAAGTTATATATCTGACACGTATTTGCATTTGCTTAGCTACTCACACAGGGTGTCTTGAAAGTTTAGACTTCTTCAAAAAATCGATAACTTATCAAATTTTACTGCTGCTGGAACTCAATGCAAATGGTCAATAAAAAATGAAAAAAATTGTCGGAGCCATTTTTTACGAAACTAGAAAACGTGCACGCGCATGGTTTTGCAGTGACCCTGATCCTAAATCCGGGGAATCTAAACGTGAACAGGCAGGGACGCATCAACCATTTCTCTTGGATTTGGATGCATGACGTAACCTGATGCAGCTAATGTGCTGAGAGTGTGGCCCTCATGCTCTTTGTCACGCTTGACTGAGCACCGCCTCTCTATCTCTCGGCCTCTCGGCTCTCCTCATCAAAAAACTGCCGAGGACTTCAATTCTAGGAATATCGTAAACCGGGGGTTCTTACATCGGTAGTTGCGTGTATAAAATTAATAACAAAACAAAATTCTTGCTATTTCATAGTATCTATTATATACAAGAATAGAAAAGATGGAATTGATGAAAATTGATTTCTTAACTTCATAATTAATATAGAATATTCGTGTGCACCAAAATAACCTTAAGTTGTCAAAAATTGTAACTGTTCTTTAAAATCTAATTTTTTTAATAGTAATAATGACCGAAAAAA